>VDFB02370349.1:174399-283184 GCA_007258455.2 Sequoia sempervirens | reverse complement strand
CCCAGAATGAACAAACAAACTCCCAAAAAAAGTCCAAAAAATTGCATAAGATGTATTATTTGATGATGTTTAACATTCAATTAGAAAGGAAGTTACTTTTTTATTTTTATTTTTATTTTTTGTATATATGGGTATGTGTGTGACTGTGTATATAATCTGAATTTGAAGAAATATAGTACTTTTTGAAATTTTTTGGTTAAAGCGGTTTAACAAAAAAATCCCTTTACTTACAAAAAAGTAACAGAATAAGAGAAAAATTCAAATAATTTTCAAAAATGAGCAACTCACCTGCGCCCATGAGCTCATCGAGCAGAGCCCTCTGAGCATCCACCATTTTGAAAGTGCAAGGGTGAAAAGTTCAACCTAATTGTAACTGCCACCACGCAGGTTGTTATGCTCCTGAGCGATATCTACTTACTGCAACAAATGAAGAATCATGTAATCAAAAGAATAGCCCTTTCTGACCACCATCTCACATTTAAATCCAGCCAAAGTGTATCAATACTCCAGTCATACAATTTTCAAAGAAATATACGAAATCAAAAGAACAAACCCCAGATCAGATTTAAACACTGCATTCATTCAAGAAGGCATGTACAATAACAGTTGTCTTGGTAGGAACGATGGCAAGTTGGTAAGGTTGTGATAAATAATTATGGGGTTAATTCAAGCATGACCCTTGATTATGAAACTTAATATGTGGCCTAAGTTTACGACACATAAGCAGCCATAACCTCACCCAGGATTAATGAGCAAAAAATAATTACTTACGCAATTGCATTCATTCTCCTTATATCCTCACATAAAAACCAGGCTGTTTCGTACCAATTACCTTCCAAGTATTCAAAATGGTAAAGAGTACAATTTGCATTCAGCAGCACACTTCAAAACCTGGATTACAACACACTGGATAAATAAATTAATTTGTCTACTTTCTACCAGTTTTAATGAACACTTCCAGGAATTGATTAGAAAAAATTTATGCACTTCATAATTCAGTAAGTAAATTCTTTATTCTTGGAACTCAAAACCTGAGCTTAGCCCACAAAACATGTATTAATGGTTAATATTAACTAGCCTTCCACCTAGTACAGAATGATAAACTTATCAGCTTTTTATTAGCTTTATTGAACACTTACAGAAATTGACAAGCTAAAAAAAGTAAATATCAAAGATATGCTGTTTTGAATAATTAATTTTGGGGCTTCAAAACGTAGATGAAGGGTTTGATTTATCAAGCCTTCCATTGAATAAAAAGTGGTTAATTAAACTACTCATTAATTTTACTTTAAAATTCTCGGAATTGATAAGCTATGTTGTAGGGAGGAGGAAAGGGCATTGCTATGAGGACGACTTGAACCCTGCTTGACTTGCTATCTGACTACTTATGTGGCGGTATTCATGCTGTGTCAAAACATGACAAGGCCCTGTCTGCTTGTTGATGCCATAGGCGCTCGCAGTGTTTCAATATTTACCGGGAGCGATTACAATATTTACCCTTAATTATATTTGAATTAATGACTTTTTTGCCTCAAAAATCTAGGTAAGTCACAAAACCCTAGACAGTTAAAATCTACTCTCGAATAAAAATAAACTACCTATAATTGAAACATGAGATAAAATCAAAAAAGACGACAGCTGCTCCAGCCGTCACTCCACCGAATACTAAACCCTAAACAAGCAAACAATTTTTGTCCAAAACATTTTTGTTTAGAACGAGGCAAAATAAAGGTAAAATCGACCTAATTGACGATAATGCTGATTTGACAAAGATCCGTAGATACAAGGAGAGAATAGGAAAAACTTACATCGTTCGAAAGATATTTCTCGGAGTATTCTCACAAATTCTAACCAGTCTTCGCGGATCTTTATAAACCTTCGCAAATGTTTCTAAATCATCCAAAAATAATTAAAATTTGCGCTCTGCGTTAGATTCGATGCCCAGAGCCTGCAAATGAAAGACGATGTATATTTTGTGCCCAGATTTGCGTTATTTGACTGAAGCGGGGATTTAACCCACCGTGTTTCATCTGTGTCAATTAACCAGAGGATGAGAGGAAGATCCAATGGCAACCTCAATGTCCTATGGTTACGGGAAATCTGAGTTAGGTTTTAAATAGCACAGGTACGGCTGAAATCACAAATAACACAAATGTCGTTTGTCAAATTATTTACTTTCTATTGCTTCTTTTTTTTCTTTTTTAAATGAATACTTACTTACTATACCTAGTGTCAAACTGTTGCTTTTTCTTGAGTGCTTTTATCCTTTTATTTTGGTTGGTAATTAAGACTCCTCGGTTACAATTATTTGTTTTCTTTTATTAAAAAAAAAAAATTAGGGGAGAGGGGCCATAGTGGAGTGGGCTAACTTGGGGTCTATGTGGAGTATCATATGGATCAAAAATTTTAAAAGAATCTTTAATATCTCAAAATTTTAAAATGGATCCAAAAAAAATTGTTTACCTCTTTTCAATCAATATGTCGAGTGTATGTAGATGATAGGTGGAGCGAATAATTTTTTTGTTTATTTGGATGGGTGACCGATAGTGCATCAAGACCACCTAATCCATGTGTGGCATAAGAGTGGTAAATGTTCACCATGTTGTGTGGCGAGCATGGATAGAGTGCCACCACTCTCGTCCACTTCCTAACATTTAACACATGCCACCTATATTTTCCCTCTTGGCCAGCCACATTAACTTTGCATCCCTTCCCATTTTCTTATATGGGATGGTGCCAACTTTCCAAACACTTGAGCATTCAATGCTTCAGAACCTCACTTTTCTCACTCACTAACACCCTACTACCAAGACATTTCTTCTCAATTGTTCATTTCAATAAGCACCAAAACATGTTCAGCTTTGCTTTGTATTCACTAAGTCTTTCATAAAAGGAATGATCACCAATGCTAAGTTATTGCTTGTTGCTCCTCTTCAACACCATCGTAATAGCTAAGGTAAGCTTGAACTTATGGAATGGTCGTCAATGCTTCCTAATATACATCATTGTTTCTTTGTTTTTTCAATTGACCTGGTTGAACGCTTCTTGGTTTCAATACTTGTAGGTTCCCCAAAATAATGGAACAGTCGCCAATGTTGCGGCATTGATCATTGCTCTTTTAGGGCGTCGAGGAGTGGTGTTCAACCTAGGTGAGGATTTTTATCCTTACTAAGGCAATGAACCATTAAAAATTTATTCTTTGTGTTTCTTTCATTAATGGTTTTTTGGTTTTGTGTTCATCTCTACTTTATATTCGCTAAGTTGAAGGTTCTCTACTTTTTTGGGTGCTTCTATCAATAATGGTTTTATGGTTTTTAGTTTTCTTTGATATTATGTAATTTCAAATTGAATGTGTGAGGCTTTTTTTTTATTATTTTTTTTTTTAGGGTAAGTGCTACCAGAGGGGGTAGCTCCCTAAATTAATTTAGAAATGGTTACAAAAACCATACAACAATGAAGAAACAAAAGTAGCAATCACCAACAAAACTCTCAGAAAACCATGTGATTGAAACTTCATTAGACGGATCGTCTAAACCAAGGAGAAACCATAAGGCCAAGAACAAACACCACCTGAGCAACCACCATCACCCAACATAAGACAAAGAGGGAAAAATATTTCCCTCAAGAATCAAGGCCAAGAAACCGGAGCAGAAGCTTCCAAGTTCAATCTTCAATCTTATGTGTGAGGCTTTTTATTTCTTTAACTTTATATAGAAAAAAAATTCAAAATATTGCAAACTTCAATCTTATGTTATGAACATGGGCGTATTCTATATGTGAAGGTGTTTATGAACACGAGCATATTTCTTTTTTTGTAACACATTTATTATATGTGGCTAATATTTTATTTGAGCATTCGAATGTGTTTATGAATATGGGCATATTTTATGTTTTGTAACATATTTATTATTTATAGGAATTCTAATGTTATAGTAGAGCATCATTGTGAGTTACCCAATTTAAGTTACAAATATAAGTTTATAGTTCTTTCAATTCTTTATGTAAATGGGTTATCAATAGTTTTATTGTTTGTTGATAATATTGTCAAGGTGATTCACTATTCATTACAGTCTATGAATGTTATTGTCTTTAATAATGTTCAAAATGCTTCTTTAAACTCTTAATAGGTTTAGGGTTTGCTTGCATTTATTCATGGGGTTAGTAATAGGGTTTGCATGTTCATTTGTTTCTTTTACTCTGCATTATATCTAATATGTCAAATATACTTAATAATTGTTTTTCTAAAGGTTTTAAAGATAATGTTAGACAAACTATGAATCTTATGTAGAGCAGCTTTTTGATTTAATGATAATTAATAATTGTAAGCATATGAATTCAATTGACCAAAATACACTAAAATGAAGCAATTAAATAGGCAATTGTTCAACTAAAAACAATACTCCAATGAAATTTAGTAAACATGGTTAAAATGATTCAATGAACATGAAAGAAGTCTAAATTCTAAACAATTGAAACAAATAACCAGCAAACCTCCAATTCCTTTGTGGATTGAGTGTAATTTGAGTGATGGTACAGATGTGGATTGCTCAAATTAGCTTAATCCATGTTGATTTGCAAAATTTTGATGATGATTGATGAGGTCGATTGACACAAAAGGCTCTTGAATTGCTCAAGAATGAGTGATCAATTTAAGAGAGTAACTTTGCATAAGATGTGTCTCCCATTTGATATGAAATGCCTTGGTATTTATAGATTTTTAGACATATTCATCAATGGTCATGATTTGAAATTATAATCAATGGATGAAATTGAATGAGAGATGAAGACATGGATCAAGAATTGATCAAGTGGTTGATAATTCATGAGAAATAGATCAAGGATTAGATGAAGGGTCAATAATCCCTGAGAGACTCAGCAATATCCCTTGATTTTAGGAATCATGTTAGAGATATTTTGAGTTGGAGGGAAGAATTTGAATTCGAAAAGGGGATATTTCATGAGAATATTCTTTTGAATGATTGGAGGAAATTAACCAATTAAATAATTTGGAAATTATTTAATTGTGCAAGTGGAGGGAATTATAGACTTTAATTATACAAATAGGAATTATTTAATTAAAGAGGATTTATGACATTTAATTAAATAATTTGCATTATTTAAAAAAGGGAGATAAATTAGTGTAAAGAATGATGAATTAATCAAATAATATGATAAAATAGTGAATTTAATTAAATAATTGAAATTATTTAATTAAATAGATGAAAATAGGTGAATCATAAGGTAAATGGTGTTAATATGTGAAATTAGGTGTGTGACATACTCAGGACATTTTTAGGTGTCTACATTTGCCCCTCTTTGAAGAGAAGTACCTGATGTGTTGCTTCAAAAAATGGATAGTTCTTAGATCAATTTTTTAAAAAAAATTGATCTTTTATGATACCTTAGTGTGCCCTAGCGAACGAAGGAATGTTGGTGTGTTGTTGCCTCGAGAGATCATGCAAAAAAACTAATTTTTGGGTCAAGCTCGCAACATTGTGATGAGAGTAGTTTGGTTGCATAAAGAACGAAAATAAGTCCTAGAAGGCTCCAATATTGACATAGATACATAAAAATGCTAGAAAAATGAATTTCAGGGTCAAAACCCTAGGTTTGGCAATGCATATATGGGAATTTGGGTGAATTTGAAGCTCATTTGCATCCTTTTCTTTTAAGAATTTAGAGAGACCTTGTGATTCCAACTTAGATTTCCTCCAAAGCACCTAACAAGATGGCACACAAAGCACTTCCCCTACATCGTGTAGATCGGGTCCGTGAGTTTCAATAGCCAGCCAATGTAGGATCCCCGATACGTACTCTGAAAAACTTGCTTTGCACGTATTTCTAGATAATCAAATGTAGGTTAGAATTAGGGAAAACAAAGGTGTCATTGTTAGAGCGATGCTTCTGAAACCCAATGTGACGCCTTTGTAAAATATGGTGGTGCCTTTGTAATTAAGTGTTGTAACTCTACATATGCGTGGGAGTTTTGAAATTCTTCAATGCTTTTGATTTTTACTGATGCTTTTGCATGAAATATTATGACGCTTTTGTTAGGATAGTGATGCCTTTCAAAGGATCACTTTTGCACTAGCGATGCTTTCGCCATAAGTCAACGCTTTTGCAGGATAGCAATGCTATTGCAAAACAGTGACGTGTTTGCAAGACTAACAATGCGACGCCTTTGCAGCAAAGGCTTACTTTTTATTTCTAATGAATTTGACTTATATTTTTTTTTTAAAATAGCAAATTAACGTTGTGTGTTATGCGTGCAGGCTACCTTCCATCCTCTGCTTTCCCAAGAGAGGAGACAGTAGATATTAGAGTGGCTTGCCGGATTAGGAGAGCTTGATGTTCTATTCCAAGGAGTGGTCGGCTTATACCACATTGCATATATGCCAAAGATCAAGACACAATTAGTGTTGATGACTGCTTTGGTGGAGTGTTGGCACTCGTAGACTTCCTCTTTCCACCTTCCAATAGGTGAGGCCACAATGACCCTTGAGGATGTTTGGAGGATCCTGCGGATACCTATTCATGGAGAGCGGGTTATCTATGACGAAAATTTTGGCCTTGAGTCCATCTTCCATGTGTTGGGAGTGGAGGACCTTTTGCTAGAGGGTGGGTAGATTGACTTGTAATGTTTCATCGGCGTTGCTAGTGATCTCACCTTGGTTATTGTGGGACTCATCATGGGAGTCCTATCTCCTGATGGGAGATCTCAGTTATTCAGCCCAGGATGGGGTGTCATCCTATAGAGGATCATGGAGGATGTATGTGTTTACGCTTGGGGTCCTTGCATATTGGCCCATTTGTACAATGACATGCACCAGGTGGTGTGCCAGGAGGGAGCTAGCATATCTGCAGGGGTTATTCTACTTCATAAATGGACATGGGAGCACATTCTAGTGCTCAGACCAACAGTTGCATTCAGAGCTATAGATGAGGAGGATTTGATTGTGTATTGGTACGATGGCATGACCACCCTCCATCATACAGGTGTAGGTGATATAGTGTACTAGCAGCAGATCATTGGTGATATGATTGTTTTCACATGGAGACCTTGGATATAGGTTCAAGTTTGGGAGGATGGTGCTACCCACTTGAGCTACTACAAATAGACCTAATGGCTCATGGGTCAGACCATTCACATTATTGAGAGATACTTACCAAATCAGGTTGCACGATAGTTTAAGGAGTAGGAGGATGCTCCAACAAATGATTACAAGGCCATGTATGCTCACACATTTCATGAGATTATAGAGTCGAGACTATAAATAGTGCCTCAAATGGTCATTGATGATTTTGATCAATTAGGGCCACTGCCATGGGTAGACGTAGGTGGGTTGAAATATCTTGGGACTACCCTAGGATATGATGCTTAGTTCACATAGCACAAACCTATCAGACTCACTGATCCAATGGATGCAAATGTAGGGGGCCAATGACAACGAGGCAAGGGTGGTTGAGGTAGTAGAGGTCAAGGTTAGATTCTAAGACAGGTGCCAAGATAGGTGTTTGGGCAAGTACCATAGGGGCCACCACCTCTCGTACCATAGCAACATCAAGCAGTAGTAGTGCCTGGGGCTCGTGACCAAGGACTACAAGAAGTTATTCAGGAGTGGGATCAAAGGACCATCGAGCGGGATTAGGCTTGCTAGGAGAGGGACACATATATGCAGGAGTGAGATGCCTTGAGGCAGGAGCGGGACCAGGCTCATTCTGAGAAATATTTTGAGAGGACCCAAAGACATCACATAGAGTTATAGCTAGCATAGGAGACTACATGCAGGCAACAGCTGGAGACCACAACCTACGCCTAGGGTGAGATGGTATTAGCCACTAGATACGCACAATTAGTTGCAGAGGCCTCATATTACCAAACTATATACTACATGCAAGTTTCCACTCATAGGTGGTAACCTAGTTTTTCCCAAAGTAGTACCACAACTCCTAGCAAATCAGAGGGTGGTCCATCAGCGGGCCAGATAGGAGGATAGGGTGGTCCCTCAGGTGGACATCAAATACCACCGAGAGGACCTAATAGATAGGACTAGGGGAGCAAGGGTTAGCTATGCCCAACTATTTTTTTGATGTAGACCTTATGTATATCCATTCATCGGCTTTTTTGGCAGCCTCATGTATATTTTTAGATATATCACACACTTGACATGTACATGACATTCATTATATATATATATATATGAGATGAGTGATTTATGATGTGATCATTACATGGTGTTTATATATGCTTTGATCTTTTACGATGTTATGTATGTATGGATGCATATGTTATGATGTTCATGATATGATATGCAATATGATTATTTCTAATGATCTGTAGATGCAAGATGCATGATATGGATGATATCTTTTTTGTACTTTTTATATGATATATGATGATTATGCAGGATGTATGCTATGAGAAGTATGCTAATAGTTTATGGATGCAGGATGGATGTATTTTATTTATTATTTTTTTCATGTCATGATATGTGGATGTTAATAAGAATAAAATAGTATAGAATAAAATGAGTGAATGGATGATATTGATCGCTGATATCAACAAATCTATAATTGTTCAATATTTTATTGGATACGTGATGAGATAGTGAAGATTTTGCTTTTTCTTTTTAGATTAGGCTTAATTTCATCATGTCAATCCTTACTTTTGATATAGCAAATAGATACGATGCTCTAAGGTATTAGGAACTGTAGAACCCCAATTCTAATACCTGCAAAACACAATAAACAAACACATAGTTAGATCAAATGCAAGTAAGAATTAAGATTCCCTATGAAATCCGTTAGCAATTCTCAAACTTAGGAAATAAAATGAAGAACACAATAAGAAAGCAATGAAATCCTAATTAAACATGCAAACACTTGATCCCATGGGGGAATTGGTGTCAATTTGATGTGAAAATTGGCCCTTTCCCAACTCCTACGATGCAACGTTGATTAGTGATGAAGGTTGATCCACTTTGTTGAAGATTCACTTGAGCTCCATGATGAAAAATTTGCATAACCTAGCTATAAACTTGATAAATGGATGAAAATGATGATGCTTGAAGATAAAATTGAGTATAGTAAACTTGCTCAAATTGTGGATGATCAAATGAGGAGAGAAACCTCTTATTTATAGAAAGACAAGATGGAGAAATGCCCAAAATGAAGTAATGTGGGACTAAGTTTCAACCAATGGCAAGATGCCACTTGTCAAGATGTGAATGGAAGAAGCTTGAGCACATTTTGGAGAATGTGCAAAGAGGGGGGAGATTCAAATTCAAAAGATGGCTTGAAGGATGAGGTGAAAGGTGAAGTTAATATCACATGGCTCAAGAAAAGGACTTGTAAGATGAGTTAAATGCCTTGTTGGAAGGACACATCCTTTTGGAGGGATTTTCAAATTTGGGGAATATTCCAACCATTGATGCCTTTTTGAAAGTAATTAGAGATTTAAATAATTCAAAATAAATGATTTATTGAGCAAGTGGCAAAAGCTAGAGGATGTGACATGGATTAAGATTAGATTAATCAGGATTTGATTAATTTAATAGGAGATTAGATGATGTGACAAATTTGACTTAGATTCTAGGATTTATTTAAATCAAAATTGAGAGGAATGTGATTTAAACTTAATTAAATAAAGATTTTTTATTTATTTAATTAAATAGAGATGTTGTTAGCTTAAATTAAATAAAACTTGATTTAATTTAATAAGATGACCTTAGAGATTTAATCAAATAAAAGGGATTATTTAATTAAATAGAGAT
Source organism: Sequoia sempervirens (assembly GCA_007258455.2). Lineage (NCBI taxonomy): Eukaryota > Viridiplantae > Streptophyta > Pinopsida > Cupressales > Cupressaceae > Sequoia > Sequoia sempervirens. Next base: position 273,411 of record VDFB02370349.1, on the reverse strand, counting down.
TATGAGGTTAATTAAATAAAAATGATTTATTTAATTAACAGGAGATGACAACTTAATTAGATAAAATTGATCTAATCCAGTTAAGAGAGGAATTTGATGACAAGCTGAGAAGATGATTCAGGAGAAAACGATGTTAAAAAATCAGGATCAGGTGTGTAACGTCAATCAATACATTTTCCATGTCTACAGGAACCTAGGTGGCTTTGTATCTAATGCACGGACTTTGACTCACAAATAGATAGGAGTATCCCTATTCATACCTGACATATGGAAACCTTGTCTGATCATGTGAGAGAATGAAGCCATCAAAGTAAGGAGACCAATACACAAAAGGTATGAAGAACCTGATATGTACTAGCCATTATTTTACTTGAGACTATCCCTACACACGCATGATAAGTATTCATCGAGGTTGTATTTCAATAACATCCAACAAGCACAACATACAAAAGCACTGATTAATGTCCCATTCCTTTCTCTCTAAATCAGTTTTAGATATCCTCGAGAGATCATCGAAATGGAATAATGAGATAAATCAAAAGGAAAGATCAAAGTGATAAAAATGCCAATGTCATCATATCTCTTGCCAGAGAGTGTTGTTTTAGATGATATCCACTGATGTCTATTATAGGAAAGATATATCTGTAAGACATGTTTGGATGTTGATTTGTTTTCTAAATGTTTAAAGTTCATTGATACAAATGTTAACCAACATGTTTGAGTGATAATCAAGACTTATGATTTTGCATTTAAAGTTTGTGTTTCGATGATTGTTATATTTGTTTCTATTTGTGTTACCAAAGGTTGAAGATGATGACCAATTTATTATGTTTGAAAGTTTATTGCAGGTGAAAATGAGACAGGATGGGTGATTTTGTTTTCCAAGTATTTCAATGTTTTTGTCTTTTTTGAAATGTTTTGAGGATATTTGGGTTATTTTGGGGTTTTATGAATGCTTAAAGTTTTCGTCATATTTGACATTGTTTTGGGTTTTGTGTGATATTTTACAATTGTTTCAATTTTCCAATTTTCTAAATGTTTTGAGTTTTCCAAGGTTAGACCAAGAGAACAAGACCTAAGGGGGAAAGACCTATGCCTCAAGTGCTCTTCAGAGATGGCCTTGCCTACATATCTATGTAGAGGCTTTGTAGTTCAATTATTGGACTAGGATATTAGCACATGTGATGGCTAACAGTGTTTTTGATTTTGATGGTTTTAACTTTTTATGGGTTTTGACTTGATTTGGATGTTTTTGGAATTTCAAATGATTTGGATGTTTTTGGATTTTGAGATATTTCAAATGTTTTAGGTATTTTGACATGTTTGGGATGTTTTTAATATTTTTGAAATGTTTTTGAGATTTTTTAAGTGTTTTGGATGTTTTTGAGATTTTCTAAATGATCAATATCGATATCACGTTGTGAGATATTAGACATGGATCAAGAGTTATTCGAAAGCAAGATGTAAGCACCTGTCCCCAGTGTCTAGCAATGTTTGATATTTCACAAGCGAATGCATAGATCAAGATAATGAATGGATAAGCACAAATTTTTCTTATGACAGGATCATCAGGATAATGCTAGATATAGGCTATGGGACTTCATGAGATAAAAATGGGATCAATGGTAAATACCATGTCAAGATTTTCTCATGAGCAAGGTTGAAGTATGCGTTGAACCTTTATCAAGATCAAAAGAATTTTGCAAATGGATAAAGATGGATTGGATGGATGGAGGAAATGCTTGATTTATTATGGAGAGGATGAGATGCTTCCATCTAAAATGGCACACATAGATGTTTGATTCTACTCATGGAACATGTTTGCAAGGTTTTCATCAAAGTACTTTCCTAAAGTACCACTAAAGTGGTTTTCATTGGAGGATGATTTTTCTCTTTATAATTTTTTTTTTGAAGGTTTTGGATCATGTCGACCCATCCAGTGGTGTTGATGTAGATTTTGTTGCTGTCATGATATGCCAATAGTATCTTGCCTGAAGGAGTTGCTTTTCCAAAATACATGCACTTATATGTAACCCTTGAGAATTTTTATCTTCTTTGTCGATATCGGAGTTAACCTTATCTAGATGTGCACATCATGATAGAGTTCCTTTAGAGTCCTTATGATAAAGTGCAGCTACCAAGACACGGTTAATACGAGAGTTGGATATCATGGATGTTGAAGTGGATGGTGGAATGCGACGAGGAACATGAGATGTAGATGGATTGGTTGATAGTTTGGAATCTTTGACTCTCTAAACTTGGAATGATGAGCAATGAAAGGTGGATATGAAATTGTGAGCGGAATTAGGACCAACGTCTTAATATACCTTGTATGTCGCTTTTGAAGTGATGGATAAAATTCCCTTTTTTGTATTGCCCCATAGTTTCTTTGACTAATGGAGTTTGATAGGGATGATTTTCTTTCTTTTTCTTTGGCATCTATTTGAATTTTATTTTTCCATTTTGATTTGTCGATTATTTCACTTTGATGACTTGCTCTTTTCTTTGATATAGAATTTTCTCTTTGTGTTGGTCCCAATTAGTGGGCGAGGAGGTGCGAGAATGATGATTCATGATATGATTGGTTGTAGCATTGGTAGCGGTTTTATCATAAGGACTCTTCATGCTCCCCATGTTGATATTTGCACTAGATAAAGTTGTCCCCTGTATTGTGGAGGTATCGCTTACATGATTGGATTCCTTAACTACTGAATAACCAATTCATTGTTGCTCAGGATTGTTGACTATCTAGGTTGATTCTTAGATATTATGTGTATGTAGGATTAATCCTTTGCTTTGATAATGCATTCACTAACATACTGCCACTAAATATGATTTATCCTAGAAACATGATGTTACTTTGTTTATGTTCTGCTAAGACTCCTTGATAGTAGTAGTAGATACAAATTCTGATTGTTTTCAACAAATTCTTGTGGTTCTCAATCCATGTAAGAGTTATCTTCATGATCTGTGTTTGGACTGTCACTCTAAAATTCTACCATCACTTGATCATTTGGAGGAATTTCAAGAGTAGGAGACTCATGTTTTGGATGAAGATCATCTACATGTCCATTGGAAGGAAGCATCTCATGGGTAGTGTTTGGTATATAAGTATGGTCATCGTCTTTGAAGTCTTGGATGGACTAAAAGATATTCATTAAGTCATGATAGTGTATCGGGGTAGTGAGCTCCTCATCTTGACTTATGTTAGAGCAACTGTCACTTATGGATAGGAAAATACCATGTAGATTATGATAATGTTGTGATGATAGGAGATCTTGATCTTGAATTGATTTGGATTCACCTTTGTTATACTTAGGATTATTTTCTTGACATGACTCTTGGGTAGATAGTGTAGCATAGATGCAAGGCCCTTCACTAGCTTTGATGGGTTTGGACAAGGTGATGGAAATTTCTTGTCACTTTGGAACTTCTTCAATATGTCCAATCATGAAGTCATATGAGGGAGTTATCTGAGACATATTTAATTCCATTTAGATATGAAACATTGCTAGACATCGATTGATCTTGATTATACACTAAGAAAGTATCTTGATATGTGTCCAATTCCTCATCTTGTGATGAATGAGTAGTATGAATGTCCTACTACGTTATCATAGGTATGACTTACATTGTTTTTTTTTTATCGGTAAAAGGTTTAAATTTTATTAAATAAAAACGAAATTTACAAGATAACATTAAAGAAGCCCCCGGGCTTTACATCAAGCCAGATATAACAAAAAGCTTCCCTGAGCATATACAACAATGAGAATTATTAACTCAAAAATCAAACTAGCAAAAAACCCTGAATGATGTTGACCGCTTCTCCATGGCATCTCCCTTCATTCTATCTATCCGCCAGCCCGCAGCCATCAAACCACCAAAAAAACAGCCACGCCACAGCCCCAAAAAACCTTCAATCACACCGCCTTCGCCGCAAAAGCTATTTGTGCATAGTTCGTCACCCTCCGTTCGCACCAAGCTGCACCCAAACTGCACATCAATCATCCGTGAAATTTGGATCGCAATTGAAACCCAGCCCCAAAAAAACCATCACCGCTTCCTCCTTAAGCCCTGCTCCCAAAAACAATCCCTCCACGCCGACGACTCCTACGCATACCCCGCTTCTTACGAGGAAATTGGCTTGGCACCCTTACGTTCACCTGGCATGGCACCCTGACATTCACCTGGTGTAAATTCACCCTTGGGCGGTGAAGTTCAAGTTTTAATTTTTCCCAAGCCACCGACACTGCTTGTTTGTAAACTTCTTTGTCCGTTCACCGTCTCCACCTGATAAAAGGTGTCAGGCCTTCTTCTGTTGCCTCGTCCATATCTTCGATGCCTTCAGAAACATCAAAGCCGACCCCCGAGACCGCCCACTCCAAGAAAGACTCCAGTTTTCCTAGTAAAGCACCGTCAAAGAGTTTGAGCAATACCCATTTAGTTTCTTTACCATCTTCACCTAGTTCCATTGCCCACGCAAAGATCATTGAAGCAATATCAGTGTTTAACCGCCCCCTATACGATGCTTCCATGAAATGTGGGCCTAAAACCGCTACCACCGCTTCCACTACCTCAGTCCATTGAATTTTGAGCACCTGTTTCATTCGTTTCATTGTAGGGGGACCAAAAAAACCCCTTTTGTTGCAGTTTAGTTGAAAATCCCCATATTGCCTCCATCTTTCTGCACCTTACACCACTCCGCCAGAAAAGCTCTTGAAACTAATGAGGCAATCTTTTCAAAATTGCTCCATTTAATATTACGCCAGCTTCAAGCACACACCTGGTACTTCCGCCGGCTGCAAGCAAACACTCAAAAGGCATTTAGTACAAATACGCCAGCAACTTGGATGAAAATAGGAGACATTACATGCCCGCCTTAATAACCTTCCGTCCAAACTGACCACCCCATCCTTTGCCAGCGGGTTGTACCCTTCATTACCCTCACCGCCATGATTTGGGCTACCACTTGGATGGAGCAAATAAAATTAACTGTCCTTTCCCAAGAAATTAAAACATTAAAACACCCCACAAAAAAAGCCTCACACTTACAAACAAAATCTGCCACCTCACAATTTCAAAGATTATAAAAAACACCCAAGAATCTCAACGGACCAAAAAAGGCACCACCACCAAAAAAACATAGACCATAAACCCACCACCCCAAACTCAAAGAGAATGAATATTTCTAAAATCTTCGACAGACAATTTGCCAACTTCCTCAAAAGATACCGCCCATTTTGAGAGAATATCCGCCTCATTATTCCCAGCTCTTTTTACATGAGTAACCAAAAAATCATCAAAAGTTTCCAGGCCTTGAACAACCGATTTAACAAAATTTTGGAGATGCCAGGCTTTTAAATCTCCTGATTTAATTGCATGGATTATAATTAAAGAATCACCTTCCAAATGTAATTTTTTGATACCGAATTGCTTTGCCAATTTGACGCCGTGAGAGCAGCTTGAACTTCCGCTACATTATTTCCCATCTTCAAGCTTTTTTGCTGCAATTGCTATTGTGTTTCCAAGATGATCCCTAAGAATCACACCTGCACTAGACGGGCCAGGATTACCTTTCGTTGCCCCATCAAAATTTGCTTTAACCCACCCTTCCAAGCTTAGCCCACCTCACCTTAACATTAGACACTTCCTCAGACTTAACTTTAACCGAGCCCGGCCAAGACTTGATTCGAATGCCAAGCCAAGCCCTTTGTAATCGAGTGTCCATCATAGAGAAAGGTAGGTGGTGAGATAGAGGATCAGATACTGCACTACTCATAACTTCTTCAATACCATGATCAATTCGCCATAACACTCTTTGTAAAGCTTCTTTTTTCTCAACAAAAATTTGCCTATTTCTTTCTTTCCATAATTCCCATATCACCAAGGAGGGCGTCACCTCCCAAATACTAGACAAATAGGAACGATGTAACTTTCTCGGCCAACTTTCAAAAACTTCACGCACTGTCCTTTGCATAGGACCCTGCCAACCCAGCTTATGACGCACATGCTCCCAGCACTTTGAAGCCATTTCACATTGAACTAGCAAGTGATCAACTGTCTTCAGCCTTATCACATAAAACACACTTAGAAGGGCCCACAAAACCTAAACGTTTCCTCTTTTCACCAGTCAAAATTTTGCCCTTAACCGCTAACCAAGCAAATGTTCCTGCTTTTGGAAGAACATGATTATTCCAACATAAATCTTTTGCCCAGAAAACCTCCCGCTCCACAGCATCCAGGAGTTGGTAGCTAATTTTAACCAAGTAAGAACCAGATGAGGAGCCACACCAAATCAATTTATCATCACCCCCTGAGATGAAGACCTTCCTTTCTTGAAACAGCCTTTGCATAGTTTGGATTGGCTCCTCAGAAAGACCATCCCCCTCTACATCCTTCCACACCCATTCATTACCCAACGGTCCCTGCTTTAAAGTCAAATAGTCTTTAACCTTCAAACCCCATTTTTGGGAAAAGTGTTGTCTAAGAGCAACAAGATCCGGCCCTTCACCAATATTTGGTAAACCTTCCCATGAATCCTCCTAGAAGTTAGCTTTTTCACCATTACCAATCTGCCACGTAAGATGATTTAGAATCACAGGTCTACAAGACACAATAAAATTCCAGATCGCCGAGCCTGTAGGAGGATTTCGAATTGTGAATATTCTATGATTCTCATTAGAATCTAGATATTTAGCCTTAAGAATTTTAACCCATAAAAGATCAGGATTTGCATAAAGGTTCCAAACAAGCTTCGCCCCAAGAGCCTCATTAAGTAACTGCCAGTTCCTCAGACCAGCACCACCATTAACCTTGGCCCTGCAAATCTTATCCCAGGCCAACAGTGGGATTTTATCATCTTCATTAGCCCCATTCCAAAAAAAAATTCTCATACGCTGCTCAATAGAATTCAGAATCTTCTTTGGGATTTTCAGGCACATCATGGAATAAATTGGAATGGCAGAGATCACCGATTTTAACAAAAGAATTCTCCCAGTAAATGTAAGCCACTTACTCTTCCAGCCTTCCATCCGCTTCAAACAAGAGTCCACAAGGTCCTTCCAAAAACAAGATTTATTCCCCCCTCCAAACAAAGGAATACCTAAATATTTACTTGGCAACAAACCAATCTTCATAGCAAGAACACGACTGATGTCAATTTGGCGTTGGAGAGGGGTGTTAAAAAAGAAAATTTCAGATTTTTTCCAGTTAATGCACTGACCCGAAGCCAAACCATACTCATCGAGTGATTTCTTCATCACCCTGGCTTCTCTCAAAGTGGCATCCCCCAATAAGAAAGTTCATCAACAAACTGCAAATGTGAGATAGCTTCGACCCCTTCTACCACTTTAATTCCTTTCCAAAGACCCTCACATCGCTTTTGAGAGATAAATCTGCTCAAAACCTCTGCCAGAATGATGAAAAGAAAAGGCGACATTGGATCACCTTGCCTTAGTCCCTTACTAGATCCAAAGAATCCCTGTGGGCTACCATTTACCAACACCGAAAACCGCAGTGTACTAATACAACTTTTCACCCACTCTCGCCACATCACCCCAAAACCAAATTTTTCCAGAACTTTCAGCAAAAAACCCCTATCAACCTCATCATAGGCTCTCCTTATATCCAACTTGACCAGCATCTTCTCTATTTTTGCCTTGCGAATTGTATGTATTGCTTCATGAGCTACAATAATCCCTTCAAAGATTGACCGGTTCGGAGAGAAGCCACTCTGTTCAACAGAAATTACAGATTTAAGCACCAACTTTAACCTATTAGCAATTACCTTTGCAATAAATTTATACATCGTATTGCATAAAGATATAGGGCGGAAGTCCTTGAAGGTGTTAACCTCATATTTTTTTGGGACTAAATCTTCATTCCCCAATTTTTTATCGACATTGACTTCTCCTTGATCAATAAGGTCTTGGATGAAATGTTTGAGTTTGATACAATTTTGCATTTAATGACCTTTTGTGCGATGGTATTAGCCAAAATCCTTATCATTGTACTAGAATGGTTTTATTTCAAGTTTAGGATAATTGTGATCATTCGAAAGTTCAATGTGTTTTGATTGAATCAACTTCTTTAACACTATTTCGATAGATTCCCCTAAGGAGTGAATTATCGCCAAGGAGTATTGTTTTGTCTTGGTGGTGGTCCTCATGAAGGATTTGTGTTTTTGAACATTATGTTGTGTGTGTGGGTTAGATGGTGCCTTGAAAATAACCTTTGCATCCACCCCACCGTCATTAGTAACATTCTTGTTTTTAGCCCAAAATCGAGGTTTGTCACTGGAACTAGATAGTTGGTTTGAGGTTTGTATCTAGATCCTTTGGCAATCAATGCGCGTTCAATGTTTAGACCTTTTGATATGAGTTCCTCAAAATTTGATACATATTGTATTCTTAGTTGGAAGGCAAGGTATGTGTCTATGTTCCTAGCCACAATCTCAACTCATTGCTCCTCAAGTATGGCCATTTTTGTAAGAAATAAGCAAAGGCTTCTCCCTTGTTTTGTTTCAAGGTATATAACTCCTCCAAGGTTATTTCTGTGTCAATGTTATAGGAAAAATGTGCTACAAATTGATCAATTATTTCTTGGAATGTTCTAATCCTCAGAGGCAGGTGAGAGAACCATTCAGTTGCTTGTCCATTCAAACTTCTTGGGAAGAGTCTCATAAGGTATGAATCATTGTATGACACTTCCATGCAAGCTACATAGAATTCTCTAATATGTTCCTCAGGATTTCCACGTCCTTTGTATTTATCAAATTTGGGTATTTTGAAGTGTGGGGGGAAAGATAACATGGTTATACTTCTATCATATGGATATGGACACAAGTCTTGAACCATGCATGATTTCTTTATTTTTCCCATTTGAATATCCTGGAATTTTTTTGTCAATATTTGAATTTATGAGGATATATTTGTTGGAGGAATATTTGGTGATGAATTAAATGTGTATAAATTTGGATTGTGGTGAGGAGGAACATTCCTACCATGAAAACCTATTTGAGATTGATGATTACCTTGAGGGAAAATACCATTTTGATATTGAGGGTTTTCTTGAGGTAAAGGACCAGTTTGATATTGTGGATTCCTTGAGGTAAAAGACCATTTTGATGTTGAGGATTTCCTTGAGGTATGGGACCATTTTGATGTTGAGGATTTCATTGAGGCATGGGACCATTTTGAAATTTTCTTTGATATTGGGGAGATGTATGGTGAGATCCATATTGATTTTAAGTAAGCATGTTTTGTTGAGATGGATTTGGTTGTCAATAATTGATGTGTGATGATTGTTGAAAATTCTTTTGTGACACCAATTGTTGTTGATTATGTTGTTGATTTTAAAAATATTGTAATGTGGTGTATTGTTGATGTTGGGAATTTTGTTCATGTTGTGGTGGTGGTTGTAGATGTTGTGGTGGTTGAGTGTTAAGACCATTCAAATTATGTTGATATTGTGATGGTTGATTTTGAGATTATGTTGGTGGTTGAGTGTTAAGACCATTCAAGCTCAAGTTTTGTGCAGATATATTTACCCCATAACTTGTCATGTTTGGACCTTGAGCATTGTAGGTTGGTGGGATATTTGTGTTTTGATAGCCTAGGTTTTTGTTGGTGTTTCCTAGAATTTGTGTATTGTACAAGGGATTAATGTATTTATTTGTGAAATTGGTTTGATCTATCCCTTGAGAAGTTCCCATGGATTGACCTAACATATTTGAAGATGGGTTAGGTATTTGTTCAATAACGATGTACCAAGGGATCATTCCCTTGTTGACAAGTTGTTGGGATTTCTCTAAGTTGATTTATGTCAAAATTGGGTGGAAGTTTAACACCTTGTTTTGCGAGCATCAACATGTATTGATTAGGGATTTGACTTATCATTACCTCTATTGCTTTGATAAATTATTGGTCTTGTTGCATTTCTAATATCCCCTCGGGAGTGAAGTCATGAGTTTTTAGTGATATCCTCTATGTGAACTATTTCAACTTGAGATGGTTGAGTTGATGTTTTGATCTTTTTCGATGGAGGGAGTTCATACTTTTGAGAAGTTATTTGTGGCATCCCAAAAGGTTGATCACTAACAACCATGTTGGTAGGAGCATTGGTAGAAATGGGAACATTTGAACCATTTGTATTAGACTCCACATTCTTTTTACTTTGTAACATAATTGTGGCCATACAAGTTGTGATCCCTTGGGACATATTGATGATGATGCTTTAATCAAATGTTTGTGTTCAAAGGTTTCTTCAAATTTGGACAAAAGTGACACCTTAACCAATTTTGGACCAATTATTTTTTAATGGAGTTTGGTAGGATGAAGTGATATGAAACTTTCAATATAGACAATGTTTTGAACTAGACCTGGGATTGTTTTTGATTTGGATGATAATGAATTTACAAATTTAAGAAAAGACTTGTAACTAAAAATTATGCTAACTCACCATGATTTGATAATAATTTGACATAATACTTGAAAAATAGATTATATTCCAAGCAATATGACAAATCAAGAAGTGAGGTGTGAAGATCTAGTTTTCAAATGGACAATGTCTAATATCAAGTTGTTGAATGAATTGGATTTGATGTTTTGCTATTGTTTCAAAAAGGTTGATCTAAAATAAGGGCTAGTAATGTTTTGATGTTTCCAAAATGAAGCTAAAAGACATAATTTTGTTGACGTTTTGAGTAATTTAGATATTCATCAATTTAATTTTCATGAATTTCAGACTATTTAATGTTTTTGAACCAAAATATAGAATTAGCAAAGTGTTTTGAAGCTTCTTATTTTCCAATTTTGATAAAGGCATCGATTTGTTTTTCTACAAAGGCGTTGGTATTTTCAAAGGTGTCGATGTTTGATAGCACCACGATGCACCACTATAGAGGATGTTTGATAGGTCTTATAGGCTTCTAAAATATATTGGTTCTTAGTGGGTGGAATATCCCTGAACATCTCTAGATACATAGACATCTCCTCAGAATCTGGATTACCCTAGATTCCTAGTGAAATTCTAGTACGCTACATGCGCAGATCGAACTACAACTTTCGCTCTCATCCAATTTCTATAGTGTTCCAGAAAATGTCACTTGAGGTTGATCCCTTGGATTCTCAATAAAGATGTATCTCAAGGCATGCCTCCTACCAAAAAAAGGAAGGATTCGTGTTGCTATGTTCTTGTCACCCAAGATCACACAAAGCAGAAGGGGAGAGGATAGATAGACATCTCCTTCAGCTAAAATGAAAAATAAAGTGCAAGTTAAAGATGTTTCTTTCACCCAAGTTCGCACAAGGTGCGAGGGGAGAGGATACAGATGTAAAACCTACCAATCATGAAATACCAAGCACTCATGTTCATTTTAAGCATGCACGAAAGATCAAATATGTGGTTTATTTTAAGCATCAAATCCAAGGCATGCAAGTTGTATTGTTCTTTTAAAACCCAAAGGAGAGATGACTTCATTATAAACCCAAAGTAAAGATGTAAGTTGTGTTGTTCATTTTATTACACCAAAGTAAAGATGAATTCGTTTTAGTGCACTAAACTGAAAAATGTGTCCTAGATTAAATCTCTAGTGATCAAAATCACTAGTTATGTTCCAACTCCTACAAGCCAAGTTTCCTACAAAGAATTAGCCTCAAGAAATATAGAATATGAAACGTAAAGTGTTAGGGTTAGATGAAAAACCAATTTGAAATTAGATAAACCATAAAAATTAAGCTTACTGTTATATCTGCAAAGGCATTGTGTTTCCTGTGCAAAGGTGTCGCTCTTTCAAACAAAGGCATTGGTCTATAATTTTGCAAAGGCGTCTGGAATTTGAAGAGGTGTCACTATTTGTAAATGCATCACTCTTCCATTCACAACAAAACATAAAATGTTAGAAAACAAAGGTGTCGATGTAATGCAAAAGTGTCACCATTTGAGTTGCAAAGGTTTCGGGATTTGCAAAAGCATCGCCCTATCACCTGCAAAGGCATTGATTTGCTTTTGAAACCTTCAATGTCTAACAAAAATCAAACAAAAATAGTTATATAGGGATGTGAGTCCCACCCGACGTGCTAATATGTAAGCATATTGATTCAATTGATCAAAATACACTAAAACGAAGCAATTAAATGAGCAATTGATCAACTAAAAATAATACTCTAATGAAATCTGGTAAACATGGTTAAAATGATTCAATGAACATGAAAGAAGTCTAAATTCTAAACAATTGAAATAAATAACCATCAAACCACCCATAGACACGTCAAATTAGCATTATGCATATTCATCCGCTCATTAAATAAATCAAACGCATCACATCCATTCACCAGGTAAATCAGGTTCTTATCATTTAAATAAATCAAAGGCTCACATCATCCTTTAATTAAATAAATCAAACTTTATTTAATTAAAATCCCCAAAGTCATTTCCATTCTTTTCTGATTTAAATAAATCAAATATTTAAGTCAAAAAGGTCAAACATCCTAATCATCATCCTAGCTAATTAATCCTGATTAAATCTAATCTAATGCATGTCAAATCCTCTAGATATCTCCACTTGCACAAATAAATCAATTTATTGATTTATTAAAATCAACATTTTCACTCAACATGGAATATTCCCTAGAATTTAAAATAAAAACAAGTGGACATGTACATCCAACAAGTCATTTATGAGCTCTTACATGTCTCTTACATGTCCCCTTCCAAAGGTCAAACTCAGCATTCATTGCACAAATTTGAATTCAAATTTCCCCTCTTGGGCACATTTCCCAAATCTTGCACATGCATCAACCACTCACCACTTGACAAGTGTCTTCCTCTCATTTGTCCAATCTTAGTCCCACATCCTCCATGTTTGGCACTCTTAGCATTTGAAAATATTTAAATAGAGGCTTCATCCTCAAGCAAATCCTCCACAATTTGATCCTCAAATCATATGCAAAGTCACTCTCCTTGAGAACTGATTTTGCTCATCCATATCATTCTTCATAGAAATTTCATCACTAGCTTATCTTGAGCAAGGATTGGGAAAGGGCTATTTTCTACAATAGCACCAATCCACTATGGAATAGATTATTCACCATGTTTCTTAGGATTTTAACTAGTTTGTTTTGTTATATTTGAAGAGCATAGGTGATTATTTCATAAAGAATACCTCTTGGTTTGTTTTCTTTTAACTAACTTCATGTTGATATTCCATGAAATAGGAAAAAGATGCAGATTTGTGGTGTTACATTTGGTGCCCACCGTGTTAATTAATTAGTCATACATTTGCCAATGGCTTTAGCTTGAAAGTCTCTAAATGTCATTTATTTGCTGCTTTGACTTTCATCGGGTTTTTTTTTCTAACATTCCTCTATTGGATAATGTTATTTGCTTTGATATTAGAAAATGATGCTTTGATTTCCTTGTTTGTTGTTGACAGGTGCGGTGAGTGATAGGTTAAATCTGTTGTTATTCTCATTAAAGATCACCATTTTTTTTTTTAATTTTTCTTTCTCATCAATTTGCTTCTCTCGTGGACGTCTCCTCAAGGAGGTTTACAATTTCAAGCCCTGCACAAATTTTTAGTGTACATACAAATGTTGCAGATCTTCAATAATTTATGGAGGCATAAACTAGGAACTGCTATTATTGTTCCTGATATCATCCCAAGTATTAGGCAACCATGCCAGTGATTATCCAAGAGAAACTAAAATAAATTTCTTTCCTGCTAGACTGTTATTGGAAGCTTTGGGCTTTTTGAGCCAAATTCTCAAATCATTGCAGGCTCCAAACTTGATTGCCCCAGGGTTTCTGCTTGCTTCTTATTATTGATAGCTTGGCCTTTGAATTCCATCTCATTAAACTTCACGGTGCTTGTGAAAATAGGCCTACATAATACGTTGAATGAAGTTGTATTGTACACTGGCATAAAACTTCCTACATTATGTGCTTCTACCTCCAAAAGAATCTTGCACATAGGTGACTCAACCAAGGTAGATACTCTCTCAGAAAATGAATTGAGCACTACCAATGCGGCAGCATTTTTAGCATCCCACAATGTATTAAAGAATCCTGGACTCTCAAATGTTTGACTATCAAACTCAACTGTTGCCTTGAACCGAGGAATATGAGGAAGACCATCATAAATACGGGACTAAACCGAGGGAAGACAACTGACTATCATAGCTAAATCATTCAGCTGACTTTTATGTTTGCCTGGACCGGACCGTGGAATTGATATTCTTTCTTCTAGTTGTTGTAAGTCCTCAGTCTGCTTCCTCTTTCTTAGCATACCTGTAGCTATACTATTTGCTTGTTCTTTGTTTTTCCCATTCACAGAATTGTTGGAAACTGAACAGATGTTTCCCATATTTTGTTTGTTTGTTCCTCTTCCTAAATTTTTAGATGCTAACAATTCTTGAATAGATACAAACTGTATTCTCGAGCTCGAGCTAGGAAAAAACTTGGAGGGTGCTTGTGATAGTTGTGATGTCTATTCTTTGTGTCCACTTGTTGGTAGCATATTTGTTATGCCAGACTCAGAAGTAGAGGGAAAAATTCCTAGTGGTTGTGGCATTTCCTCTTTGTTCACTTCTTTTTGCAAATTCAAATGTACTTCACCAGATTGGATTTGGATATCCACAGTAGATCCTCTGCCATCGGTTCTTCTATAGTCAGCATGGGTACTGGTACATTGCAAGCCACTTCCTGAGTTCCATTCTCACTCTACTTGCTCACTTCACTGTCAGATTGGGTGCTGAGAGAGGTATTGCATATCTCACTTCCCGAGTTCCATCCTCACTCCATTTGCTCGCTTCACTGTGGTATTTTCTGAAGAACTGGTCGTCCCCAAATAGAAACGAAAATATAGCCTGAGGTTCAAAGAAGTTGATTGCTTTTATTTTCTTTACATACTTATTACATTGGTTCCAAAGCTAATGATAAATCTACTGTGATAAGACGTTGCTTTGACTTTCTTGAGGCTACGTTTTAAATACCTTGATCATCTTTTGCCGCCCAGCTTTCCTGTGTAAAGCATTTTTTTCTTCTTCTTTCCATTGCTATTTATTTTCAAGGAGCCTTCTTTTTGAAATGGCAATGATAGTTATGACAGGAGGAGAGTAAAGAAGTACTAGAAGAAAAGGGTCGTTCAGTTATTATGTACGTAGGGATAAGTGAAGACAAACCCGCGCCACCAGCTGGAGAGAATAGTCAAACCATACTTAAAGGCTGTTGACACCCCTGTCAAGATCACAGTTAATATCCTCGTAGAAAGTGGAAGAGGAGAAATTTACGTTGAAAAATAGTTCAGGGAATTCGCTGGCAGTAGTTCAACTTTAAATGTGGCTGCACTTTAACATAGTAAAGGCGTTTTCACTATAGAGGAGGCCATTCTAACCTTACTACGGGTTAACTTCCCATGATGGCGTTTTTAAATCTCATTATTTCTCAGATATTTTATGCCTTCATAGTTAGACGTGCATTTATGAAAGGGCACATATTTTCTACTTACAAGTGATTTGTTTTGATAAATAGAAAGCTGCTCAAAAAATCCAGTGATCTGGTATTGGCACATTAATAACAAAAGCTATGCTATCACGCAATCTCTTAGCCTCATTTATTATTTTTGACTATCTTGCAATCTCTTCTCTTTAGTGTGTGTAGCTTCATGACCGAAAGATGTCAATCAAGGGGCGAGTTGAGATTGAGCTATGACCAAGAAGTTACCAACAACTGTTTTTTCTATAAGTGATATACTTTAATAGCTATTAAAATTGGAGATTTTTTTTAGTACACCGGTCATGCATTTAATTCATGAGTTAAGTTTGAAAGTGATCAGAGATGGGGGCACGTTTATATTAGGATCTCAATGTTGTTGAAGGTTGTTTTTTATCTTTATTTGGGAGGAAGACTAACAAATTTTGTGATTTATGTCTTTAAGACTTGCTTGAAAGCCTAAGGAAAACATGATTTACTTACAAATGCTCCTTTCTAGCATGATCATCCAAAATCATTTATCTTTTTGAGATTATGATATTATTTGAAGTTAATGATCAAAACTAATATAATAGTCCTCACATGATTATCTTTTTTGTTGGAATAGGTAAAGCGAAAAAGGTACAAAGGCAAACAAAAGGCTAACGAAGGACAAAGAAGGCAAAGGGAAAATGAAAGGAGGGGAAGTGATGAAGACGATGTTTTCAAAGATTAAAGTGTTTTTTTAACACTTTAGTGTTTGTTTTAAACACTTTTCACGCAATTGTTTATCTTTTCATTTTAGGACACTAATTTTCATTTGGGTTTAAAAAGAACACTTTGATTTTTCATTACAAAGGGTTAAAATTGAAACTTAGATACCTACTAGATTTCAATTTGGGCTAAAATCAAACAAGCAATCTTCATCTTTCCTTTGGTGTTTTAAAATGAATCAAATCATTGCTTTGAAGGATAAAATGAATGTGTGCCTTTATTGTCTTGTAATTATTTACACAAAGTAATATCATCAAAAGACATATGCGCTTCTCTCGTGCCTCACGACGATCTTGAGAATCAAAAGGCTTTTGGTGACATTAAGTTGCGTAAATAATTGCCCATACACACTTTGATTTGGATTTTAAAATTGAATAAAACACTTTGCGAGTGTGAGTTAGGTATATCGCGTGTGTTCTCCCTTTGTTTCTAAACAAAGGTTGATCGAACTATGGATGTGCTTGCTCGCTATTGTTTACCTTTAGAGGGGCCTGCCTAAGAGACACATCCGAAAGGAGAACTCGAAGGCGACTCCAACCGTTTTTCATTGGGCTGGTATATAAATGGATAAGACTAAACTGTCAAGTCCTCATGGTATGTAGGCCTTAGCCGTATAGTGTCTTTAGAACGGGGTACTACCGTAAAACGTATAAGAGCCCCTAGTAGGATTGATTAAAGCCTTTAGTGGCTTGCTGAATGCTCGCGAGGTGCCATGTCCCTGATGTTGTGTCATTAAGAACCTTGTTTGTAGTAGCCATCCAATCCATCCAACGAGTTTATCAAAGTGGTGCATTGGAACTTAGATTCCAAGAAGTTACTTGCCATGTCCGATCTTGGTTGAAATATAGAGGTTAAGACTTCATTCTTAACATGCCTTTATATTTTATCCTTGGTTGCATGTAAAATCATCTCTTCTACTATGAAGGGCATGAGGCAAGCCCACTAAGAAAAACATACCAATTGAGCTAGGATGTTACATTGTTTGAAAACACAGTGCTTTAATCGAAAACATTGGAAAACCAACATTCAACGAATCATCAAAATTGCAAACCCTTTAGGAGAGGAAAATATCCTTGAACAAGTTCACATGTTATTGCTTGCCCTTGGGATTCATGTCCTTAGAGGCATCTAAACATTTGGATTTCGTTTCAATTTGCTTCTACTAAAGTCAACTTTAGGTAACCTTTGCCTTGATTTCCTCGACTTCCGCATAATGCACTTTGTGGGATGAAAGAGAATTAGGACCATTGGACATTTAGTTGAAAACCTAATCAAGAGCATGTTTGTGGTAAAAATAATCCATTAAGCAAAGATTAAATCAATTGGACCCCACACATGTGCTTGGCATCTTTTGGTCGTATGGTTTTCATGCAAACATTGATCTTTTGATTTTGAATTACTTTTAGAGAAAGGAATGTTCTTCACTATCTTGGTCTAGTAAACAAGTCCTTCCTAGATTCATTTAGGACCAAAATCAAACACCTCATCCATCCAAACATTTATCATCTTCATCCCACAAACAACTTTAGAACTTTGAAAACATCATTCTAGACTTAGGTAAATCATCAAAATCTAAACCACCTTGTTTATTTAGGAGTATGGGAATGCATCCTTTCTCATACCTCTAGTTAAATCAGCAATCCTTTGAAAAAGTTCATCCTAAAATCACATCTAACATCTTAGGGTTTACAAGTTCATTATCCAATCGAACCAATCAAAATCAAATCCTAAGTCTAGCATTGATCCAAAGTCCCTAAACGTTCAACAAACGTATCATTTACACCTTTCATCCTTCATCTCGTCATTGGTCCTAAGAACCTTAGAAGTCACTTTTGCAACAAGGTCAAAACACAAGAAGAACATGGAATATAAACTTGATCCATACATCATGAGTAATCCAAATCAATTTAACTTTCAAAGCCTTACAACGCTGATTGATTATCAACACTCACACTTATACAATCCATACATGGGATCATTACCTTCTACAAATTTCAATGGCACAACAAGTGTGAGTATGCCCAAATCAAATATTGGAACACATTTCTCAATGGTAGATCTAAATCCAAACCTATAAGTCTTTCAACCAAACAATCAAAGCATGAGCCTTCAAACGAACGTCATCCCACCAAATCCCTACAAGCCAAATGAGAATGTACCAAGCACAAGTTTTGGAAACATGAATCCGACAAACTTTGGGATGGATACATATGCAAAACATACGAGTATTCCAAACATAAACAATGGTCAATTTCAACCTATCATGCCAAATTTGAGTGTCATCCCAAATCAAAACATTGTCCAATATCAAACACAAGTACACACTCCAAATCTGCTTGAACAAAAACCAAATCAACTATATCAAGGGAGTCAAGATCAAAATCAAGATCAAATTACTACACTTACCAAAATAATTGAGTCATTGCGCCAAGGGAAATCTCCACCACCATTACCTATATCATTCCTTGGTTTAGGGCTTCCCCTTTACCTAGCACCAATCATTCCATCCAAATCAATCCACCTAACACCAATCAAGCCATCACATCAAATCCTTTGAGTATACCATCAACATCGCGCCAACATATGGTATTCAATCAAGCAACAATGTTGATCCCAAATCAAAACATGGTCTCCCAAGGGCCTATCACCTCGGTCATTCCAACCATCCCCATCACTTCGATCATTCCAACCACCACTCTCACACCCATCACATCTCAACCCCTCACTTCCATGATCGCTTCGAGCTTATCTCAAACACTTGTCACTACATCCAACATGATTCCAAATCCACCACCACCCCCACCACCACCAACTTCCACCACATCAAGCCAATACAACACGAAATTACAAGCTACTTTTCAAAGGGGATTCCAACAATATCTAGCCACGCAAAAAGCAACACAAGCTCAACAAGTGCAAAAATCCTCTCAAGTTTCCCAAGCCTCTCAAGCTACCCAAAAAACACAAGCACAAGCACAAAAAATCACAACTATTGAGAACAAGGATCGAGATCAATCCATCACTGAGCACCTTGAAGCTATGTCTACTTCATCCAATGATCAAATCAACATATGTCAAGAGTCAATTTTCAATCATGATCAAAATTCACCAACCGACAATGATCCAATCCAAGAAATTTCAACATCACTTGACTCTATGGTTGAAGACATTCACAATCTCTCCACCACAATTGTTGAAAACAATGATCAAGATCTCTCCATCGATGAGCACCTTGAAGATATTTCCACCCCACCCGATGATCAACTCACCATACATCAAGAGCCACTTTTTAGTGATCTATTTCAAGGAGTGTTAGGATTATTTGATCCTATTGACATAATGCATGATCCGTCCACCTATGATCATGTTGAAAATGTCTCTACATCACCTTATGAGTTAGAGGACATATCTCAAGAATTTATGCCAAAGCATGATCAACATCTTTCACCAAAGTCTAGCAGTGGTCATTTCCAAGACATATTGACATTCTTTGACTTCATGGCTACAGATACTGAAGGAACCTTGAACTCGACACTTGAGGATATTGAGCCAATTCCCATGCCTAATGACGACATCCAAGAACCATTTATAAGCAATCCATCCTTTGAAACTGATCCATGTCAAGAACTTGATCCAAGGCATGTCGAAAGCAACTCCGAAATCATTGAAGATCAAGAATTTGTATCTTCAAGATACTACAATAATCTAATGGATACTCTCTTATCTATGCAAGACGATCATATCCATGTAGCACATACTCCTCCATCTACCTATGAGATGCTTTCTATGGATGGACACGTAGATGATCTTCATCTAGAACAAGATTTTGTTACACAAAAAGAGAAGATTACTAATTCCTATAGTCAAATAGAGTTGTCAACAATAGTATCAGATATATCACAAATGCAGACTAAGGACATCATGAATAAAGATATGAACATTATCCACTCAAGGAAGCAAATAAGAAAGAACAGTATAATCCAGAGTTAGCAGAGCGGCAAATTGAAACAATGTCATCTACAGTAGTCATTTGTCAGAGCATGTTTACTGAACAAGACATCTTAGAACAAGTAGAATCAAAGAATGAAGGTACTACTTCCACAATACTGGGGGCAACTTCGTCTCAAGCAAACGCCAAAATAGGAAGCATGAAGAATACTTATGATGAAACTAGTGTCAATACTACAAACACCACGTCACGAATCTTCATCCACCCATCACCCCATCCACGAATTGGGACCAACGTCAAAAGAAAGATTTGAATCAAAGTATGAAGAACGTTATCAAAGCAAAAGAAGCTGATAAGCATAATGGACAAATCAAATACAAATGGATACCAAAGAATACAAAGAAAGATCATCCCTATCAAACTCCATCAGTCAAAGAAACTATGGGGCAAAATAAAAAAGGGAAAAGTATCCATCAAAGATGTCCACAAAAGAAAAAGCAAGCTTTTCAAGCGATGTACAAAGTGTATCAAGCAGTTGGTCCTAATTCCACGCACACTTCCGTATCCACCCATCATTGCTCATCTTCCCAAGTTTGGAGAGTTAAAGGTTCCAAACTGTCAACCAATCCATCTCTTATCCCTAAACACACTCCATCCACGCCTCCACACATGCTATCCAGTTCTTACATTGACCATGTATTGGCAACGACCCTTCATCATAAGGATTCTGAAGGCACTCTATCGCAATGTACGCACAGAGACAAAGTTAACTTCGGTATCGACAAAGCAGATCAAGAATTTCAAAAGTTGCATTCAAGTGCGCATATCTTAGCAAAACAACTTGTTCAGCAGGATACCGATGGCACATTATGACAGGGGCATCTACATCGACACCACTAGGTGGGTTAGCATAAATCTTTCAGGAAAAACCACAAAAATAAAATAAAATATGAAAATCCAAAAAAATCAGAAAAAAGGATTGAAAATAGTAAAGAAAAAAAATCGTCCTCTAGTGAAAACCGCATGGGCGGCGCTTTGGGCAAGACCATGATGAAAACTTGGCAAACGGGCGTCATGTGTAGAATCGAACATCTATGTGTGCCACTTCAGGTGAAAGCATCTCATCCCATCCATAATAAATCGAGCATTCCATCCATCTTAGCCATAATAAATCCATCCATCCATGAGCCATTTATCCAATCCATTTTCATCCATCTGCATCCATGGTCCAAGTTACCTTGATCTTGACAAATTTTGGTGCACACTTTACACTTGCTTATGGTAAAACATCTTGACATGGGCCATTTTCATTGATCTTATCCTATGCAGCATTATCTGAGCTATAAAGCACTATCCAAATGAGTTTTCTTGATCCAAAACCCTTATCTTATTGCAAGATAAATCCTTGGCATACTTTGCATGCTTACCATATCCATCCATCCATACACTTATCTGAGCATCCACCCATCGCATTCCATACATTGCTAGACATTGGGGGCAAATATTTGCATCTTGCTTCAGGAATAAATCTTGATCTATATCCTCCGACTTATGTGGCGATTTGAACATTGGCAAACGTGAAACCAAATTGGTCAAAGCATTTGTGATCTAGAATCTGAATCACTAGCCCATGGCATATTTTGACGAGCAAACATTCCTTATCAAAGCTTTATCTTTCACTATCAGTTGCAACTAGTTTGCACGTCAATGTCACATCAAATCATTCAAACATCTTTTGTTTCAAACCAAGCTTCATCAATCATGATTAATCAAATCCAATCAAAAAATCCATCATCTTGGGATATCTATCCTAATCCTTGTGTTTCTTCACACTATCTTAGAATTGTTGTGTATCCTCGACAATGCTATCATCATCAATCCTTGCATTGTTGTGCATCCTCAATAATGTTATCATCATCAATCCTGATCAATCAAACCCTTCCATTGTTGTGTATCCTCAACAATGTTATCATCATCATCAATCCATCTACCTGATCGATCAACCTTAGCTTGGTCTTCAACAAAATCCCAAACAAAGCACTAATATCAAACACATATCCATATCCAAAATGTCAAAATCATGCAAAAATCCAAAAACATCCACAACATCGAAAAATCCAAAAACATCCACAACATCGAAAAATCCAAAAACATCCAAATCATGCGAAAATCCAAAAACATCCAAATCATATCAAAATCCAAAAACAAGTTGAAAACAGAAAACGTCAAAACATTGGAATCTGAACTATGTCGTAGGCAAGGCTAATCTTTGATCAGCCCCCGAGACAAAATCAAAAACATCCAAAAATATCCAAAACATCAAAATCCAAAACATTCGAAAAAACACCAAAATCCAAAAACATTAAAATCACATCAAAATCCAAAAACATTCAAAAAACATCAAAATCCAAAAACATTTGAAAAACGCAAAATCCAAAAACATTTGAAAATCTCAAAAACCAAAAAAAGCCTCAAACATTTCAAACGTCAAAAACATCAAATATTTGAAAAAATCCATCATCTCATTTCTTTCACCGCGATAATCAATCATCCATAATAAACTGATCATCACCTTCATCCTTTGGCAAAACAAACAAAACAATCACAACAATCAACAAAAGCAAGCTTCAATCGTAAAATCAAAATCAAAAGCAAACAAAAATCTTTACAACAAAATCAAACTCTTGATCATTTTCAAACATGTCAATGACCTTATATCAAACCCATCAATCAACTTATCAAAACCATCATCATCCTATATAATGCATGTCCTAGGATATATCGTTCCGACAATGGGCATCATTTTGGATATCACTTTGGATTCTTATCCTATCAAAAACACATCCCTCTGGCTGGAGGTATGAAGAACATTGGCTTGTTTGCATACTTGATCTTTTCTTTTGATTTATCTTATTGCGCTCATTCCAAGGACCTCTCGATGATATCCAACAAAGGATTTAGAGAGATAGGAATGGGGCAATGATCATTATCTTTTGTCTGTGCTTGTTGGACGTTCTTGTAAAATAACTTGGCGAATACTTGCTTTGTTAGGTACATCCTAGCAAGGTTGTATGTCAAGTGTGAACAAGAATACTCTATTGTTTGTCAAGTCAAAGTCCATCACACTAGGTACAATGCCATCCTGGTTCTTTATACCTTGATGCATCATATCTACATGTGTAATCAAACATAAGGTAAGTAGCCCTTTTAAAATCCCAATCCTTGATAAGAAAATCATCATCATCTATCATCATCATCATCATCTCTAATAAAGTCTTGTCAGATCATGGACTTGTGGGATCCTCTTGTCATCATCTCATTTCCGCACTAACATCATCATCACCAATGCATCCATCATACATACATCTTGCATCCTACATCCATCCTGCATCCACAAACCATCAGCATACCACATATCATTCATATCATACATAATAGGAAACATCGATCATCTCACAAGCATTTTCATCATCATAATATAGATCTGTTAGTCTAAGCATCTGCATAAAATCATACATTTGCATAATCATAGCATATCACATCATCCATCTCATCCATCTCACATCACATCATATCATCATTTAAGTTGTTTAGGATAATATAGATTTGTTATTCTAAGCATCTTAAAACCATCTCATTTGCATCATCATCCATAACTATCCATCTTGAACCTCTTTATCGCGAGATCGACCCTCAAATTGAATCTTTTCGCTTGATCTCTCGAGGGGGCAATGTACCAGTGTACTTCTTTCTGCTAGGGCATCCAAAAAATAAAATTTTTCAATTTTGATCGCGACAAGCTTATTCTTTGAACCAACGCAACAAGTACATTGCTTCAAAGAGGGGCAAAATGTAGACACGTCAAATTAGCATTATGCATATTCATCAGCTCATTAAATAAATCAAACGCATCACATCCATTCACCAGGTAAATCAGGTTCTTATCATTTAAATAAATCAAAGGCTCACATCATCCTTTAATTAAATAAATCAAACTTTATTTAATTAAAATCCCCAAAGTCATTTCCATCCTTTTCTGATTTAAATAAATCAAATATTTAAGTCAAAAAGGTCAAACATCCTAATCATCATCCTAGCTAATTAATCTTGATTAAATCTAATCTAATGCATGTCAAATCCTCTAGATATCTCCACTTGCACAAATAAATCAATTTATTGATTTATTAAAATCAACATTTTCACTCAACATGGAATATTCCCTAGAATTTGAAATAAAAAACAAGTGGACATGTACATCCAACAAGTAATTTATGAGCTCTTAGATGTCTCTTACATGTCCCCTTCCAAAGGTCAAACTCAACATTCATTGCACAAATTTGAATTCAAATTTCCCCCCTCTTGGGCACATTTCCCAAATCTTGCACATGCATCAACCACTCACCACTTGACAAGTGTCTTCCTCTCATTTTTCCAATCTTAGTCCCACATCCTCCATGTTTGACACTCTTAGCATTTGAAAATCTTTAAATAGAGGCTTCATCCTCAAGCAAATCCTCCACAATTTGATCCTCAAATCATATGCAAAGTCACTCTCCTTGAGAACTGATTTTGCTCATCCATATCATTCTTCATAGCAATTTCATCACTAGCTTATCTTGAGCAAGGATTGGGAAAGGGTTATTTTCTACAATAGCACCAATCCACTATAGAATAGATTATTCACCATGTTTCTTAGGATTTTAACTAGTTTGTTTTGTTATATTTGAAGAGCATAGGTGATTATTTCATAAAGAATACCTCTTGGTTTGTTTTCTTTTAACTAACTTCATGTTGATATTCCATGAAATAGGAAAAAGATGTAGATTTGTGGTGTTACACCTCCAATCCCATTCTGGATTGAGTGCAATTTGAGTGATGGTACAGATGTGGATTGCTCAAATTGACGTAATCCATATTGATTTGCAAAAGCTTGATGATGAATGATAAGGGTGATTCACACAAAAGGCTCTCAAATTTCTCAAGAATGAGTGATCAATTTAAGAGAGTAACTTTGCATAAGATGTGTCTCCCATTTGATATGAAATGCCTTGGTATTTATAGATTTTTAGAGATATTGATCAATGGTCATGATTTGAAATTATAATCAATGGATGAAATCGAATGAGAGATGAAGACATGGATCAAGAATTGATCAAGTGGTCGATAATTCATGAGACATGGATCAAGGATTAGATCAAGGATCGATAATCCTCGAGAGACTCAACAATATCCCTTGGATTTAGGAATCATGTTGGAGATATTTTGAGTTGGAGGGAAGAATTTGAATTTGAAAAGGGAATATTTCAAGAGAATATTCTTTTGAATGATTGGAGGAAATTAACCAATTAAATAATTTAAAAATTATATAATTGTGCAAGTGGAGGGAATTAGAGACTATAATTAAACAATTAGGAATTATTTAATTAAAGAGGATTTATGACATTTAATTAAATAATTTGCATTATTTAATCAAAAGGGGAGAAAAATTAGTGTAAAGGATGATGAATTAATCAAATAATATTAATTATTTAATTAATATGAGAAAATAGTGAATTTAATTAAACAATTGATATTATTTAATGAAATAGATGAAAATAGGTGAAATATGAAAGAAATGGTGTTAATATGTGAAATCAGGTGTGTGACATACTCAAGAAATTTTTAGACTTCTACAATAACAATAGGGAGTGATCACATCACAACTTGTCAAATTTGTTGAGGTTGTTTATAAAACCATAAAGGCATATTTAACTATTTATTTTTCTACAATAGAAAGTATTATAAATTAGTGCATGTCTTAGTAAATTAACATGTTAATGGTAATTATGTCTATGCCAGGACGACTAGATTGGGCACATGGGTGAGCTGACAAGGGTGTCCAGGTCATTCACCGACATTTAATGATCTTAAATTCCCTTCCAAATTGGCTTGCGTGAATGATCAAAAGTTTGTTTGTTTGTGCGGGGATGTGAAATTATCTAGTAGGCAATCGGTGTGGGGGGTGACGTGGTCAAACGACGTTCATGGCCAAATATTGCATTTGTAAGCAGTAAGATTGAACAATACAAAAGTACCTAGTTTTAAATGCCATCTTCACATAATGACTTAGGAAGGGTGATGTTTGCAGTTAATGATGCTTGAAATCGTGGTTGGTTGTGGCTGGAAACTCATGTAGATTAACCCTAGGATCTTTTAATTGCCTTGGAGGTGGCAACAATACTCACAACCGATATGAATACTTCGGTGTGATTGCAGTGCTCAAAGAAGCAGACGACATTCCTTGGTTTTATCACAAACCAAAGGATAAAGAAGATATGTTTGAGTAAGAATATCTTGTGCCTGGAGGTTGTGTGAATGGTGATAGGCAAGACATTTTTCTTCTCCTCCAACAAGGTCAAGGAAAACTCTGACATTTCATCACAGTTCCTGGCCACACTTTTGGATATGCAAGTCCCCAAAGTACATTGTTTGCTTTTGCTAAGGTTAGTTCTCAAGGCAACCATCTTGGTAGACAATTTGGACGTGGTCACAGCCACAAAACTAGGTGTTGGGATACCATGGCCAGATGACATCAACAGGATGTTCCATCTCGTGGTGGCAGTGGAGTGGCAACCATTGCTCCTCAATTTGGATGTTAGAGGTCGGGCTTGTCACAGGCATTGGGCTAGAGTTAGATACATCTTCCTCTGTTGCAGGCTAGGTTTGAACGAGGTCTTGGGCATCTAGTGGTGTAGGGATTTCGCTGAGGTGGTGGAGTTAGGAAAGTTCTATGATGAGGGTATTGATTGGTGTAGTCAGACCTTTTTTGGTGACCATGCTACTTTGTGTAGGTGCTAATCAGGTTGATATGTAACATTTTTTGGATGCAATAGGATGTAATGGGGTATAGCCGATAGTTTTTGGGGGTTGCAGGGGACACTAAAATGCTTATCTTCAGACCCTGATTTTGGGTGTCTGCACATATGTACATGATTTTGATTATCAATATATTATATTCAACTTAGGTTGTGTTTTATGGATTAAAAAAACATGTTAATGGTAATTGATAAATTTTTATAAATGTTAGTTAAATAAATTAATAATACAAATTAGTAATGTAACTTAGAAGCTTATATAGTGCACTTGCTCGTAATAAGAGTGAGTAGTGTAGACCACATTTAAAAGTATCTAGGGTCTACCTACATTTAGGGTTTTCATTTTTTGCATTTAGGGTTATCATTTTCTATTCACCCTCTCCTTATCTTATTTATTGTTTTACTTTTAATATTGATGCATATTTAAGCCATAAGAGGCAATATTCTTAGAATCATCACTTGATGTGTCACTTTTGAAGCTCATTCTTTCAGGGTTCTTCAAAGAGCAGGTTCACATAAGTGTTAACTCTAGAAGCTTTCAGAGGTCCAAAAAAAATTCAATTCTTAAATCCATGTTGAGGAACATTGTGAAATGTTAGAAGGCATCTATTGAATAAAATTCAACATTGCATTCAGAATCCTTTATTGTTTTATATATTGAATGGTAACATGTTTTCTCATTTTGTCTGAGTATTTACTCTTCCAGTTGAAATTCTTGTGATTATGTGTACAAGCATCTCAACTTTCAATAAATTAGTTTATGTTGTTGAATGATCTTTTATTGCTCTTATTGTATACTCTATATATGATGTTTTATATATTGTCAAAACCTTGCTTTGTAAATTTGAGGATCATGCTATGACCATTCTATGCATGAAAATGCATCCACGCCATCACCTACACATGATATCACACTTTTGGTAGCCTCAATCAGAGCATAATAGAATAGTGCTTGTACATATAGATAAATGTTATGGCTATTCTTTTCTAATGGGTTTGGGGCTCCTACTTTCTATTATGATTATTAAATCAATGTTATATTTTTGTTCTTTTCAAGCAATAAAGTATGTAGAATAATTATGTTTGTGGCATGCATATCTATAATAGTTTTATATCAATAAACATTATTATTTGTAGCACCACTCCGATTTATTTTATGTTTGTTATTGTCTAAGGGATCAAAATATTGATCTTTTTAATATTTTTCCTACATGGTGTTATTGTCTCTTTAGAAACCAACAAATATTTGAAGAAAATCTATATGATCATTGAATTAGTTTTGAAAATTTATAGGAGCTATATTTGAGAGCTTTCTAGCATCCTCATTAAATTTTAGATGACTATGACTAAGAACTTAGAAGCAAAACCCACAAAATTAGTGATCTAGCAATCTAGAGCATCTTGATTAAGTTTTATCTTTCAATGGTTTAAAGTTGTGCCTGCAAATTGTGTAAGGTTGTTTCAAGATCAAAATTAGTCTTCCAATGGTCCTAAATAACAACAAACAAAAAAATGTAGAATAATTATGTAGTCTAGTTATTAGGGAGTGTCTCCTATTGGTTTAGTATGAATCAGTGGTATTTCCTAAGGAATTCTAATTACTACCATGTTCATTGACCATTTTATCAATTACACCATAGTTTGTAGTTGATTTGCAATAATGACAAATGCCTAAGGTTCTATATCATATCAATTAAACCATGCCTTGTAGCAACCAAATTTTATCATCATTGTCACTAACAAAATCATCAAATTTAACATTCTCACTAACAAAATCATTGAATTCATCTAAACTCTCTTGGTTATCAATTAGTTAAAAAAAATGATGGGATACTATCTATGCCTACATATCTCTCACCCTTTATATTGTCTCTCAGACAAGCTTAACTCTTGCAATCAGTTAAATAAAGTGATGGGATACTATCTATACCTATATATCTCTCACCAAGCTCACTTGAGCCTAATTAGTCTTAAAAGGGTCAGTGCAGGTCTTAAGTGGCAATGAAAATTGTGACTAAGGGAAAAATATGTACACAATTGAATAGTTTCTAGGTTAGTCCTTTTTAAAATTTGAAATTTTTCCTACTATGGTGTTTGTTAATTGAAATTTCAATCTTTCAGTATTTGAGGCACACACCCACATATATTTTTTCTAAAGTTATATCTTAGGACACATGCCTGGACCACAATCTATATTGACTTGGTCATATTTTGAACCGTTTAGTTTGTGAAATAACCTTTCAGACTTTACACATAGTGCATGTAGTAGCATATATATCAGTAGAAGAAGTTTCATCAAAATCTTGTCAGATGAAGTTTGAAAACACTCTTAGAACCCTTGTAAACGTTGGGGATGTTAATAGTAGTATTGAAGCAATTTCAAAGCAAAACGATATAAATGAATATCCATTTTGACCAAATCAGATATTTGATATGAAACAGATATTCATTATTTTGTAACAGATATCTGTTTATTGACACATTCTTATCAATATTTTATATATTTTATATTAGGTTGTATAATATATTAATATATATTTATATATTAATAATAGAATATATTATTTATGTGGGTGGTTGGGTGGGCGTCACTCCACAATGGATTTTGTGGAGTCGTCGCATTGGAAAGTGTCGTAGATCTTAGGTGAGTGAGGTGGCTATTTTTTGGATGATGATAGTAATCATGCTTGTTACTACCTACAATTGGGGGGTCTTGTCATATGTTTATCGTATGGCTTATGCCTTGTGGAACACGATTTTAATGGCACATTTTTACAAGGCATTCATTAAAGGTGGCGAGGATGGGTCATTAAGGCATCCTTGCACTGGAAAATTGACAATCCTTTGATCTCCCCGCCGCCTAGCTAGCAGTCATATTTGGTATTTTTTTTGTGTTTTGTTATGGCAAGGTTTATCTTCCAAGTATCAACGAAGGAATTGGATACAGGTGAAATGGACACCCCTGTCCAGCTTCTTAGTTCCAAGCGTTAGATGGCTTTAGGTCCAATGACATCACTTCTAAGTTGGATCATTCATCACCCGGATTATCTCACCTTTGTAGCATTAAAATGCATTACATGAAAGGGTTTCATGGTGGGTGTCAAAGGTTACAAGCTTGACACCAATATTTCATCAAGATTTTTGGCTTGGTTGTTGGATGTGGGAGTTTCTCAGGCTGAGGCGAAAGTGATTATGAAGCGTTTGTTCAGGAAAGACTTGCTTGTGGGGCTAGAGGAGACCTTAGCTGTGGCCTCCCTAGGTGTTGGCATTCCTTGCCCGCTTTACTTAGATCTCTTGGAGGACCTGAATGCACTAGTGAAATTATATCCCTTTCTTCTGGACATTAACAGTCTGGAGTTGGTGGAGCATCGACGTTTGGCTTTGGCGGGGGTGGATTTTCTAAAAAAGAAGCTTCAATTGGTGGCAATACAAAATTCGGCCTGGAAATATGAGTTTCAAGTATTTGCTTAGAATAACTTAAGGTAACTGGGTTGGGTGTGCATCTTTATGTTAGGTTGGGTGGTGGTTTGGTTTTCAGTAAATAGGGTTTATGTCCTTTTGTCCAGGTTGGTTGTTTACTTAGATTATTAATATAATGTAGTAGCATGCTTCGATATATGTTGCTAGTTTAGGAGGATTTTGACCCTACGTGGTCATTTTGGGTCTAGTTTGGTCTGGTCTGGTCATCAATGGCAGTTTCCATCACCCCATAATCATGGGCTAATATTGTATCACATTTTTTGATATTAATATAAAATCTTATCTTACCCATCAAAAAAATATATAATATATTATTTATATATATAAGGCTATATAATATATATAAGATATAATATAATAATATAATGTCTAATATTTATATAATATAATATAAAATATTAATATAATTTAATATAATATATAATATTTTATATAGTATTAATATATTATATTATTTAAATATAATATTATAATACTAAATTATTTATTTTATATTATATTATATATAATATGTATAATCTATACATATTTATAATTTACACAAAACGAAACGGGTACCCATTCTATCCATAACAAATATCTGTTATGCAACAAAACGGATATTTGGTATGCTTAAGTAATGGATATTGGTTACTTGCAGCCCAAAACAAACCCCATGATGTCTTAAAAAATAGGTGTCTGTGGTCTAAAAATTGGATAACCGTTATTTCAAAGCGAATATCTATTTTTAAGAAATTCAAATCTGTTGAAGCTTTGCCCTATACATATAATATAATATATAATATAATTTATATGCTATAAATAATATGGTATATATTATATAACATATAATATATAATGTATATATTATATAACATATAATATATAATGCATTTATTATATATTAATAATACATAATTATATAAATTTGAGAGAGAGGGGGTGTGGGAGGGAGAGAGAGAGTGTGTTGAGAGGGAGAGAGTGTGTGTGAGAGAGGGGGTTGGAGTGAGAGAGAGTTGTATAGGTAGGGTGGGAGGGATAGAGGGAGGGAGAGGCATGAGAGAGAGATAGAGAGCAACTTGAGAGGGAGACAAAGAGACATGAGATAGAGAGAGATAGAGAGAGTTATTTAAGTAGGGAGGGATGGAGAAATGAGAGAGAGAGAGGGTGAGAGGGATAGAGGGAGTGAGGGGGTGGGAGGGATAGATGGATGGAGAGACATGAGAGAGAGGGGGGTTGGAGGGATAGAGGGAGGGAGACTAGAGAGAGACCCAAGAGAGACCTGAGAGGGGGTTGGAGTGAGGGAGAGAGTTGAGAGGAGAGACTTAAGAGAGAGAGGGAGAGACTGGAGGAGGGAGATACATGCGATTTGGGTGGGAGAGATAGAGGGAGGGAGATCAAAGAGGGAGAGAGAGGGACGGAGAGGGAGAGTGAGAGGGAGGGAGGGAGAGAGATAGAGAGACCACCCAGGTAGTGGAGGGAGGGAGAAAGAGAGACGGGAGGGAGGGGATGGAGCGAGATATGAGAGAGAGGGGGAGGGATGGAGGGAGGGATGGAGAGAAGAGAGACCAAGAGGGGTGGAGTGAGAGAGAGGGAGACCGGAGAGAGAACGCAAGAGAGAGGGGCTGGATGAGAGTCATTCAGGGCAGGGTGGAGGGATAGAGGAGGAGAAAAAGAGAGAGGAGAGGAGAGAGAGAGAGGAGCTGAGGGAAGGAGACAGGGGGAGGAAACAAAGAGGGAGACATGAGGGAGGGAGGGGTGGAGGAAATGGAAGGATGGACATGGAAGGACGGAGGGGGGGCCGGAGGGTGGATGAAAGGAGGAGAGACCAAAGAGAGAGAGAGAGAGAGAGAGAGAGAGAGAGAGAGAGAGAGAGAGAGAGAGAGAGAGAGAGAGAGAGAGAGAGAGAGAGAGAGAGAGAGAGAGAGGATGGATGAGAGACTTGGAGGGAAGGAGATAGGAGGGAGAAAGAGAGAGAGACAGGGTGGATAAATGGAGAATGGATAAATGGAGGATATGGGGGGGGGATGGAGGGAGGTGGAATGGGAGAGAGACAGTGGAGGGAGGAGAGGGAGGGAGAGATAGAGGAAAGTGGAGGAAAGAGAGAGGATGGTGGAGGGATAATGGATGGAGAGGACAAGGAGACATAGGGCAAGCAGGGACAGGGAGGGAGACATGTGAGAGAGACTGAAGAGAGACTTGAGAGGGATTTGGAGTGTGAAAGAGAGAGTTGAGAGGGAGAGACTTGAGAAAGAGGGGGAGACCCAAGAGAGACCTGAGAGGGGGTTGGAGCAAGAGAGAGAGTTTTCTAGGTAGGGTGGGAGGGATACAAGGAGGGAGAGACCTGAGAGAGAGAGAGAGAGAGAGAGAGAGACCCGAGAGGGGGTTGGAGTGAGAGAGAGTTGAGAGGGAGAGACCTAAGAGAGATACCTAAGAGACAGAGACTTGAGAGGGAGAGATAGAGAGTGACTTGAGAGGGAGAGAGAGAGAGACTTGAGAGAGAGGGAGGGAGTGAGAGAGATATAGAGAGTTATCTAGATAGGGAGGGAGAGAGAAACCAAAGAGAGAGAGGGTGGGAGGGGTAAAGGGAGAGAGATACCTAAGAGAGAGGGGTAGGAGGGATATTAAAATACAATATATAATAATAATATAATTATAATATGTAATTTATACTTTATATCATATAATACTTATTATATAGTATATCATTCAATATATTATAATTTTTTTTAATTTTGATATAACAGATATCCGTTTTATTTTAAAATTGATATTTGTTTTTGGCATCATGCTTCTACGAAGCTAAGCATGATTTACTGTGAGCTTTAAGTAATGGATATCGGTTATTAGGTAACGAATATCTGTTATTGGCAAATATATATTTTCCCTTCACATTAAAATTTATATATTATTATATATAATATTATAGTATTATATGTTAAATATAATATAATATTAATATTAAGTATAATATATT
This sequence comes from Sequoia sempervirens, assembly GCA_007258455.2. Taxonomy (NCBI): domain Eukaryota; kingdom Viridiplantae; phylum Streptophyta; class Pinopsida; order Cupressales; family Cupressaceae; genus Sequoia; species Sequoia sempervirens. The sequence goes on along the minus strand of VDFB02370349.1, from coordinate 239,930 downwards.
AATACTATATATAATATATTAATAGATAATATGAACAAAATTATATTATATATTTTATATTAATATAACACGCTAGAAATAATTGATATTCGTTTTGAAAAAAATGGATATTTGTTTTGTGAGAGTGGACAAAATGGATAAAAGATAATTTTGTCCATTCCAAGAGCCCCCACATTCTCTGCTCTATTTGGAATATCATGATTTATGCGCATTACATACAAGAATTGGAGCACTCCTTTTCACAAAATTTTTATTCTTTCAATCATTTGGTACATCTTTGGGTTGGAATAATGGGAAGCACAGTCGTTGTAAAGTGAAAAGGAAGATGAATTGTCAAGCAAAGGCAATTGAGGCAAGTAGAGTGAAAGATAGAGAAAGGAAGAAATATTAAAGAAGAAATTGAAATTGAAACTTTACAACATGAAAATGATGTGCAAAATGTTGAACATGAAATTGTAAATGTTGAGCATGAAAATGAAATTCAAAATGTTGAACACTCAATTGAAAATATTAATGTTGAACATGAAATAGGTGAAAATGAAACAATGAATGTCAATGTATCTCCTAATTTTGCAAGAAGAGATGATATTTATGAAGAAGAAAATGAAATTCTAAATCCATTTATTTGCAATTCAAACCCAGTGAAAATGCCCAACATTCAAGAACCCCTAAATGGTTACTTTAAAGAGATGAGAACATAATAGATAATCTTGATGGAAAAATGTTATCACGAACAGTTTGGTTGTGGGCTAACACTATGTTCAATGAATACTTTTCCGATAAGACATTAACCAAACAATGTCAACTTTTTGTGCAATTGCTAAAGTCTTACAAAATGAGACCATTATTAAAGAAATTGAAGATTCGTGTCACCAAAAAGTTAGAAAAAAATAGTATTATTGTAAAAAATCTTTTTAATGCTCTTTCTATTGGAAAGACTAGTAAGGAAAAAGATAAAAGAGCTACTTGTAGAGTGGTCACAACATCACTAGTAAGCCATCATTTGAGAGAGGCTTGTTTAATGGGAAAAACTTGTATTGGTTTAAATCTAGATCGTAAAACAATGTCTATAACACTCTCAAGAAGAGGAAGACTCAATAGTCCTCTTCAAAATGATACATGGGATTTTAGTGGGAGGCTTCCACGTGCGGATAAGAAGCTAACCAATAATGTAAAGATGCAAATTGAATGATTTTGGAGCTCTCACTCTAGAGTATCACTGAATATAAAGGACGTTTTAAAGTTAATAATTGGAAATCGAGATCGCACACCGCATCCTAAATATTTCTTGGAATGTAGCCAAACAATATTGTACAAATAATTTTGTGAAGCACATCCAAATTTGCAAATCTCACAAAGGGATTTTGAGTCATGTAAGCCATTTTATTGTGTACCTATTAATATTCGTAATACATGTTGTAAATACCACATTAAGTTTTCAATGTATCATGAATTACTATGCTATATTCGTTCTACTATGGTACTAACAAAATTTTGTAGGAATGTCATGCAATGCAACTCCCCAAGTCATCTAGGGACTTGTTAGACTCATTTTTATGTGTTAAAGGTGATGGTGTCCTTTTTTATAGAAATAATTGTTTAAATGAAACTTGTTTGCAATGTGGTGGTTTATCGAAGTTTGTAACATATTTTCATGAGGGAAAAAAACATGATTTTGCTAACAATATTGTTGAGAAAAAAATGTTTGAGACAGTCAAATACAGTTTGAAGAGTGGAGGTGAAGGTTCTAGATGCGAGTTGGTTACAAGAGAGGTAAGTATTGCTGATTTTTTTTTCTTCTGATTTTAAGAAAAATCTCTTTTATAAGTATGCAAGGCATAGACACATGTTACAATGGTTGGATCAACAATTCAGGATGTGTAAGGACTATTTCTTGATTGGAGCTATTATATCCGTAGTTGATTTTGCTGAAAATTACACATTGCAACCACTAAATGAGGTACAATCACGATATTACAATTCTATTCAAATCGTTATTTTTGTCCACATAACATACAAACATGCCCCTGACTAGTACATAAAAGGATAGGAAGATAATCAGGGAGTACCATTTTTACATGAGTGGTGATAGATCTTATTCATCTAAGTTTGTGCAACATTGTTTTGAAAACTTTTTTGAGTTCTTGCAAGAAAAAGGTATTGTAATGGGTCGACATCTCATTTGGTCAGATAACTGCACAGGGCAATTCAAGAATGCTCATATGTTTTATTGGTTGAGCAAGATGCATGTAAAGAGGGGTGTACCACATATTTGGAGATTTTTTGAAGCTGGGCATGGAGAAGGCAAGCATGATGGTGTGGGTGCATGTGTGAAGAGAGCTTTGGTTAAGGAACAATTGAAGATCAGAGGTGGTGAAACTTTCAGTGATGCATGTTCTATTGTTGATTGGTGTAGTAATGCATTATCACGAGGAGGGACACTTGATTCACAAGTGTGTGGGTTCTTTTGGTTAGTTGAGGAGGGCATAGTGGGAGACAAATTGGAATGCCAAACAATTAGAGAGCCTTTAAAGATGCATTCATTTCAAAGTTCAAATGCAGGTGCATGGACCATATGGACACGAGAGTTGGCTTGTTTTTGTCAAAATTTTATTCAATGTGATTGGGATCAATGCGAGTCAAGTGAGTGGGTAGATACATGGATTCCACAATATCTAACCCCTTTATCTACAACACAATCCTCTTTAGAAGATGAAATGGTAAGTTCACTTGACTATGACCATCTTTTAGATCTTGTACAACCAGGATATGTCTATGCAGTTGGTTCACCACAAGGGAATGAAGAAGGATCAAACTATTGGTTGGCACGATGTGTACAAGGAAAGAAGAAGCTAACACAATCAATGAGAGATGATGATGGGTTCACGTATCCTACATGTTCATTTGTTGTTGTTGGAACTTGATTGTGAACGTATATGACTAGAAAGAATGGCATACTTGCATTTGAAGGATATGAGAAACACACAACCATTCTCATGTATTCACACCTTGTTATAGCAACAAATGTTAAGTTATCGAGACATCATGCCAAACCAAAAACAAAGGAACTATGGACAATTAGTAGTGCTGATCGTGAAGCATTACTTGATACTCTAAAGGTAAGAGATGACCCTTCAGGCACACTTGAGTAGCAGATTGTTTGTTGTATGCGACATGTATGATATTGTTCATCTTATTTTGATTAATATTCATAATAATTAAATTGCTTGATCTGCTAAGGTTAATCATTTAATTTGTTTAGAATAATATAGATTTGTTATTCTAAGCATCTTTTTTAGTTTGCATTATCATTTCATCATCATTTAGGTTGTTTAGAATAATATAGATTTATTATTCTAAACATCTTTTTTAGTTTGCATTACCATTTCGTCATCATTTAGATTGTTTAGAATAATATAGATTTGTTATTCAAAGCATCTTTTTCTAGTTCACATTACCATTTCATTATCATTTAGGTTGTTTAGAATAATATAGATTTTTTTATTCTGAGTATATTTAGTTAAACAAAAAAACTAATGAAAGTGATAAAAAAATAATGATCATATATATTTGTTATTCTAAGTATATTGCGATGTTCGTGGCACGATGGACCATGGAGTTGCTGCAATAATAGCTAATTTTGATCCTTTGGCAAAGGTATGTGATAGATTAGTAAATTTGATTTTATATTTTCTCTTTCATGGTCTATTATTGAAATTTTTTATGATACTTGTTGTGTGTGTGAAATGTGGGAATTGTTAGTAAATCAACACAAATCTTAATGAAATAAATTATATCAAAGATTTGAATCAAGTAAACTACTCTATTTTGCAGCTAAACAAATCTTTTAAGAGTGTCTCATTATCCTCTATTTCTAAGGATTTATTAAACCATTTGGCCCTCAAATTTCTATGAGCACTATGGTTGTTAAAATGACACTTGAAAAATGAGATTATTGTTCTAAATGCAAGAAACTAAGTTCCTACATGCAACTATGTGATGAATTCCATGATAATATGATAATGGAGATATTTGACAAATGGATAAATGATGTTGGATTATACAATGTAAATGTTATGATATGAAGCTAAGATGATTTTACATATGCTCAAATACTAACTAGGAATATGCTACTCTAAAATGCAACTATTAAGCAAAGTATGGTATAAAATGCAACTATAAAGCAACATATGATTGTACAATGCTAAATATGAAGCTAAACATGATTCTATATGCAACTACAAAGCAAACATGATTCTAACTATAAGACTTCAAATGCTCCAATGTTCAAAGCTGTTCCTACATGATAACTCTACTCAAATGTGGGATGTCAAATACTATAGCAAAGGGGTGTATTTATAGGATTTTTCAAGCATCTTGTGATGTGGCAACAGTTGACAGTCCAGATTCAACCATGAGGGATGAACGGTTGAGATTGAAGAATCTTGGAGAATGTCCCTTTGACGAAGGGAAACATGCCAAATGGATGGGAGAATCAAGTGTGTGAGGAATAAGCCATGTGTTTTAAAGTTTTTTGAAGATAATTATTTAATTTCATGCCTTGGTGAGGTGGCATGAAAAGTTGAAGATAATTCTAATTAAAAATTAGAATGATTAGAATGTCCCCTTGACCAAGGACAACATGCCAAATATATCAGAGAATCAAGTGTGTGAGGAATAAGCCATGCATTTGAATTCCAAATGGGTGGGAGAATCAAGTGTGTGAGGAAAAGGCCAAGTGTGTGGGAGAATAAAATGTGTGAAAAGGCCAAGTGTGTGGGAGAATCAAGTGTGTGAGGAATAAGCCATGTATTTGAAAGTTTGTTGAAGATAATTCTAATTAAAAATTAGAATTATTTAATTTCATGTGACTTTGGTGAGGTGGCATGAAAAGTTGTAGACATGTGCTTGAATTCCAAATTTGGGATTAGTGAAAATTAATTAAATAAAACAAACTTATAGAAATTTATTTATTTAATTAAATTAGAGGAATTTGATTTTAGATTTGGAGAATTAGAAGACATGAACTATATAAATAAATTAAGAATTTATTTATAAGTAGAAAAAACATTAATTAAATAACCAGTATTTAATTAATTAAATGTCTTGACCGATTTTAGGTGTATACACTTGTATGTAGTTTAATTGCTATCTTGATGGTTGCTATAGGTGCTTGTCACTTTAGATCATCAACATGCTACTGTTGTGAAAGAGCGTGATGATTATTTATTTGTGATTATTTTGTTATATGTCATTCCATAATCCAATTTCTATGTATTAACATATATACTTCTTATTGTATCAGTTGCATCTCCATATGAGTGAAAAGAGGAGGACTAGCGGGCACATTTGAAAGACAAAAGAATCAACAAAAACTCCATCCAGTCGATCATGAAAGCAACACATGATCTATTTCCTTCCCCTAGTGGGAAATGACTATGTATTAAGGCATTTGTTGTATGTCTACGTGGCATTTTGTAAATCCTATATTTGATAGCAATTCTTGAATTATGATATCATGCATATTGTGTAAATTGTATCTTGAATGTTGTAGGCATGGGTGTTGATCATGACTTGTGACTTATGACTTAGATGTATTCAAGTGTATACTTTAAAACTTACGTGTATACTTTATGATTTATGTGTATTCCAATGTATACTTTGTGACTTACGTGTTTTCATGTGTATACTTTGTATTCATGTGCGTACTTCATGACTTACGTGTATTTGAGTACATGCTTCACTTATTCACTGATTTGTAGCATAAAACCTATCCATTTGAACGTGTTAGAACTGCCAGTTTAGTTGCATGACGAACATAATGAAAGTTACACCACCTTGCAACTTTACACTATATGCATATGACACTTTTTCCATCAACTAAAAACTTGACACCAAGGGCAAACACCTCAAAGATATCAAAAAATGAGAGAAGTTATTTTATGGTGGCTCTAGGTGATCTCGTAGCCTCAAACAAATTGTTTCTAAGTGACACAATTTCTAAGTAATAGCTCATCAAATATTGTTGCCTTTTTGCACTTTGGACTCTTAAGGGATATCACCGGTATAATGTAGCTTAGACTGTTTTGGTGTATTTGGGTGTGAAACAGGACCATGCCTAGCATAAACCCACCAATACGAACGTGTTGGAACTATTGGTTTGGTTGCATGAAGAGAAAAATGTAAGTTACACCCCTTTGCAACTTTACACTACATGCATCTGACCCTTTTTCCATCAATTGAAAACTCGACACCATGGGAAAACACCTTAGAAATATCAAAAATTGAGAGAGGTTATTATAGAGGGGCCCTAGATGATCTTGTAGCCTCAGATAGATTATTTCTAGGTGACACAATTTATGAGTAATATCTCATCAAAGATTGTTTCCTTTTTGTAGTTTGGACTTAAGAGATATTTTTAGTACAATGTAGCTCAGACTGTTTTAGTGTGTTTGGGTGTGAAGTAGGACCATGCTTAGCCTAAACATACCCATAAAAATGCATTGGAACTATTGGTTTGGTCGTACAAGGAGCAAAAAAAAAGTTACACCCTTTTGCAACTTTACATTGCATGCATCTGACCCTTTTTCCATCAATTGAAACTTGACACTATGGGAAAATTCCTAAGAGATATCAAAAATCAAGAGAGGTTATTGTAGAGGGGCCCTAGGTGATATTGTAGCCCCAAATGAATTATTTAATTAACATGGTTTCTGAGTAATAGCTCGTCAAAGGTTGTTGCCTTTTTGCTCTTTGGACTCTTAAGGGATATTGTTGGTACAATGTAGCTCAGATTGTTTCAGTGCGTTTGGGTGTGAAACAAGACCATGCCTAGCCTAAACGTACCCATATGAATGTGTTGGAACTGTCTGTTTGGTCGCACGAGCAGAACGAAAGTTACACCCCTTTGCAACTTTACATTGCATGCATCTGACCCTTTTTCCATCAATTGAAAACTCGATGCCATGGGAAAATGCCTTAGAGATATCAAAAACTGAGAGAGGTTATTGTAGAGGGGCCCTACATGATCCCATAGCCTCAGACAAAATGTTTCTAAGTGACACAGTTTCTAAGTAACAACTCATCAAAGATTGCTACCTTTTTGTACTTTGGACTGTTAAGGGATATTGTCGATACAATATAGCTTGGACTGTTTCAGCATGTTTGGGTACGAAAAAGGACCATTCCTAGCCTAAACATACCCATCCAGATGAGTTGGAATTATCGGTTTGGTCGTGTTGCTTCTTTTTACAACGTAACCAAGTTTGTCTTCTAATCTACCTATGGAATTGTCAATTCCAATCGAAGGCAGCTCGAAGGACCTGGACCAACTGACGAGGACTTTAAAAACCTCCTACACTTCAGGCTCTGTAAGACCCGGAAGGGTGATCCTTTAATGTGTTTACAACCTCTGCACCATTATTATAAACAACATTAACAATAGCAGATGATCTCACTTAATAGCTCAACACGATAAGATAATATCAACTAGAATTGGTTGTTCATAAACAATATCAACTATTTGGAGCGTGAGATAACTAAACACAATCCATTGTATAAGATAGTCATTGATTTGCAATTTGTAGCAAGCTCTAGGCAAAGACAAACAAATACTGAACTACACTAATAATTACAACTTAGATCAGTGCCATATATCCATTGCAGGAGTCAAATTCATAAGCATCTAGAGGTTTATAACATATTTAATACATCACATATAAGATCCCTGACAATATTGCATTACAATTTCACCAGTATGCATTCTAACCTAGGACTACTTATCAAATCCTTATACAACACATATCCGCCTATAATCCCATTCAAGCATTTTAATTAATTCCTTGAATTAAAGCTAAAATAGAATCATACATACCACAATAGTGAGATGGATAAAACAACCCTTAGTTATTTCATTCAAAGTTCAGATATGCATGTACAATGGAAAGACATGAGTTCGAATTTTCATTTCAACTCAAATGCTAGTACTGTTATACAACATTAAATCCCTATGAACTCAAAACCTGTTACAAAATGACTCAAAACCTAAATTGCATTTCTCTAAAACCATCAGACTTTACAATTTGCTTTGCAACTTTACCTAGACTCGACAAAAATTATCTAACTTGCTAACCCCTACTTCTGGCCTTGAAATCCTTCTTATAGAAAATGAAGGAGAAAACAAGCATCGGGCCATAAAAGTACACCTGTCACCAGTCAATTGGAGCACCTGGTGATATTCCAAAATTTGTTACAACAACCACCACCTTGAAAAATATTCTTGTTCATCATATCAGCTAAGGAACGTTGATGCCAAAAACCACAAGAAAACCGCACCAAGAATGCCATCAACACAAAACTGGAACCGTTGCAACCACAACATCTAATTTTCCACCTGTTAGTAGTCCATTCCTTTTACTCTTCCTTAGTCAAATATTTAGTTGCCCATTTCTGGTACTCTTCATCAGTCACCAAGTCAAAATTAACTACCTCATCCACCTTGGTATTATAAGGTGTGTATTTTACCACTACCTGATTCACATTCCTTTCAAAAGATTCCAAAAATGAGCTGGTACTAATAATTTTGTCCATACAGCTCACCAACAAATCATAGTCTGAGTCATCACAAATTGAATTGATTTGATCATTGATGGCCTCACTTGCTTGATCCTGCCATTGTTGAAATGACCTAATTTTCCCCTGCTCATCAATTATATCAGGTAACAATGTGTTACCCCAATCATTGAAATTCTTCACCAACTCCCTAATCTTCCTACTTAAGTCATCTGGTAAGGTTTGAAAACCTTGCAATGATTTTACTAACACATGAGTAGGCTTTAATGATTGGGGCCTATTATTTATATCAAACTTCGAGGCCTTATACATGATATCCAGATCACTGGCCCTAGGGATCCAATTTTCAATTATTGGTATCACTACCTCCTGATCCCTATCAATATTTTTTATTGCTACTAACAACAAAGAATATAAAGAATGTATAGATAGAAATTTACTATCAACCTTTTCATTTAAATGCCTCAAAATAGTAGTAACAATTTCCTTTTGCTTTAAGAGAGATCCCTCCTCACTTTTCTTTAATGATGCCTGTAATTCATCAATTTTTTGCAAGAGCTGCTTCTTTGTAGGATCGACAGAGCACTTTGTTTCTTCTTCAACTTCCTCTAAAGAAGAGGTGAGGGTAGGATTCTAATTGGGAGATCCTGGTGTGGAAACAATTGGAGAAGCAAGAGGTACTGACCCTGCTGTGGAAGGTAATGTACTAGTTCCTAAAGCACTTGATGTCTCCCCAATCTGCTTATACCTAAACCTCTCCACCTCAGTTTGCAACTCAACATTTTTCTACTGCATCTTGTTGTACTCCTCAATCAAAAGGTTATATTTTTCCATTAAGCTCTTCCTTTTAGCTTCCTCCCTTTCAACAGTTTTTTGGGCCAATTTGGCCACATTCACAGTCAAATTAGTGGCCTCAGTGGTTGAGGTCTCTGAAGCTCTCTTTATTATCAATCCTCCTCTGAAATTTGGATTAATATTAGAAACATCTGGTTTTCTCCCTTGTGGGGCCAATGCCCAAATTGCCAAAGTTTCATATTCTTCACTAAAGGCAGAATTTTGCAATGCTGCCTTGACTTCTTCTTCAGAGTCTTGAAAGGGATTCTTGGATTTCATAATAGCATTAAAATCTACTGCATCTGTAATGTCCTATTCAGGCATAATCAATACACCAGCCTGACTCACCAGTTTTCTTCCTTCTTCAGGAGTGATGTTCTTGAATTCTTCCATTAATTCAGCTTTTACCTCCTCGTCATTCTCCTGGTCTGACTTGTCAGGCCTTAGTTCTCTTCTCTGCCTACATTTATCTTGATACTCTTCAAACTTCATCCTCCATACCAATTGCAATAATACAAGAGTTTTTACAAATGTATTGTCATCTAGAAACTCCTTGCATGCCTCCATTCTTGCATCTTGTACACTTTTACCTTTCATATCTAAATAAGATAAAACTAATTCAGCTGGCCTAGGAGGGGAAGGCATACCAACTTGCATGTCTTGATCAGTAACAATAATCTCATCCATCAGATCCTCCTGTGGTTGATCAATTCTTTGCCTCTTAGGGCTTGGCTTGGATGGTGGTGATGAGGGATTGTCTTTTGGTGATGATTCTAAATCAATAATTTTGATTGCCCCAGGCACTTTGAATTTTGGACTTGGTTGTGGAGGCACTTTCATAATTTTTTTTCCTTTTATGTCCACTTCTTCTTCATCACTATTCCTATCCTTTTTCCTCCTATAAATGGGCCACTTTTATGTAGGCCGATATGCTGACCTTGTTTCAATTGGTTTGGCACCTTGCTCTTGTACACCCAGACTCAATTCTAAATTTACCTTTTTTGTCCTCAATGTGCCCATAATCTCCTTGAAGTTCCCCATCATAAAATCAATTTTCTTATGGTGTGGACTGAACTCCAACAATGGATCATACTTAGGATCCATTTTTGTGCACAATATCTAATAGCTTACTATAAGCTATCCATTTCTCCTTGTTCAACTCCTGTCTATTCAAATCAAATTCATTTCTAATCAAGTCTTCAGGGAAGTTGAACTCATGCACAAATTTTCTAGCTTTTATTCTTTGTCTGAAAAGAGAAAAGAAACCCTCGGGATCATGTTGCCGCTTTGGACCACATCTCAAATGGTAATCATCAAAGAATTTATCAAAATGCGTCCAGCCTCCCTTTGAAAATGCAAAATAAGACACCATTGTATAATCTAGAAAAATGTTCCCTTACCCCTTCCAGTGAGGTTGTCCTCATGAATACAACCTATTTGCCACATAACTTCTACAAACCCCACTCTTGGTGGCACATTGTATGGCAGTATATGAGGGGCTCCCTGAAAACCATATACTCTCAAGACAGTACTAACTGGGTATGGGATAATGTCACCCCAGTTATGATAAACCTTCAATTATGGCTTCCTCTCCTTTGGCCTGAGGAAATCATGTAATTCCTTAGGGATGCTAGGGACATTCACCATTAATCTAGCCCTTAATCTGGAAGCAAAACAATTATCAAATTGCACATAACTAGTGCTTTCCTTATTGCAAGACAACCCATATCTGTACTGGCAATCTTTCTCCATCAACTGATTGCCTTAATTTCATCCTCTCAGAGAAAAAGTTAGCATTCTTAAACAAAAACATATGCATTAGTATAGAATACCAAAAGAATTGAGTGTCGATATCATTTTTTTGCAGCTTTGATAGCCCTTTATGCATCCTCTTAGCTAAGAAAGAAGCGAAGTCATAGGTCACATAGAAGTTAGGGTGTTGTATTTGCACCCCCATGAACATATAAGCAATGGGCATTACCGTACCAGGACTGAAACCCAAAATCTGACATAAAGAATAGAAAGTGGCTAGGAAATGGTTTGCAAAACAATTTAATTTGAAAGGTTCTTGGTCACTGGGGCTGATATGAAATTTTGAACCTCCTGCCCTAGCTAGATGAGGTGGAAGCAACCTTGCTCTAAAAAGATATTTCAGCTTTGCATACTCCTGCTTCATTTCCTTAAGATTGATAGGAACCAAGTCTTCACTCGGTTCGCTCAGGTCAAAAATTTGTTGAACCTCCTCTCTGTTAACACTCAACAAAACCTTTCCATCATTATCCCTGATTATCCGTGTGACAGGGTCATATCTTGCAGCAACTGCCCTAAGTAGGTCTACATCAAGGAATACATTTGGTACCACCAGCTTCCCCATATCATACATCCATCCATTTGAAAAGGGGTGAGGCAAATTCCTCTGTCCATACCACAATCTGAACAATTCCAAGCCAGTGAGGGGAACCCTAGCGTCGGCAATGTTGGAGCAGTTATACACTAACCCTTCCCCCAGGATTTTCCCTCGCATTAAGACCAATCCCTTCCTCCTATCATTCATTGATAAGGGCAATTGATCTAGGAAATCATCGTACAGGTTTCTTTTCAAATATTCAGTTTGGCCAGAATGTTGCTTGGGTGGTGCCGTCTCGGACAAATTAGGGCTTCTTTACAACGTTATAATTTAGATAGCTAGGACTAACCAAAGATAAAAAATTACAAGACAAAACAATGCAAATTTATCACAACTATAATTAAACTATAGCCCTAACACATTCATCAACAAGCTCACAACACATCCGACTAATCCTTTCCTAAATTCAAATGCAGAATGACCGGGAGGCATAGAAAATAAACTTACGACTTTGTTCACAGAAATCTCAAATTCAAATTGCAAAAACTCGCAATTCCACCTTTGGCTCTGAAACTACTCTGCAAAATAGTTGAATGCTTTGTGATACAAACAAAATAGGAAAATTTATTTTATGTCGATCAAATCATGCCAGCAAGTGTCTCATCTACCATTAAAGCTCAATGGCGTGTTGCACGAACGGCTCCAACCACATTTGATGCAGATTTAAATTTGAATTGTCGATTCTTCAGTTTGATCAAATCATCGACGACCACCTTCAAAACAAGCTTACATAATCACCAACACGGCAATAAGGGACCCACCATCTCATACGCTATGAAGGGAGACCACGTGGCGGTCGCCCGTGATATCGCAATCCTACAACTTCTGATCGCGCGATGGCGGGCAACCGTTGATCTTGAACATCGGTGATCTCGTTCCTTCAACGCAGTCACCAGCCTTATCATTAACCTCCGAGCAGCTTTTCTATCAAGATTATAACATATCCGTCGATTTGAAACATGTGCATCTTACTGGCACTTTAGTAACCCACCTTTTAATGTATTAAGGTCGAACAACATTTCCTTTTATCTTTTCGGCTTCATCAGATGAGACACATGGTGCCTGCCCGTGATATCGTGATCCCACAATTTCTGATCGCGCGATGGCAGGCATCGTTGATCTTGAAAAGATAGCACATCAATGGTTGCATGGATTTCATCCTTTAGAAAGGGCACATGGCGCCTGCCCGCGATTTTGCAATCAACCCAAGCACCATCGCAGGATGGCAGGGAACGACTCAGATCAAATGGCAGTTGGTCAGCGATAGCACAAATTTGATCCCTCGGGTAGGACACGTGGCGCCCACCTGTGATATCACAATCCCACAATTCTCGATCACAGGATGGCGGGCGCTGTTGATATTTGTAGGAAATAGATCAACAACAACGCTAATTCAACCCTTGCAAAATAAAACATTCATTAAAAGGAGAAGTTGGCATTACTAGGCGGACGACAAACAACAACATAAGTTGTTTTAAAAACGATGAAGCACGGGGTCATCCAAGACTTAGGGACAAATAAAACCCAGCAGAGGAGATAAAATTAAAACAAAGGGGCCTGGCCTAGACGAGCCGATAAGACATAAGTCATTTTAAAACCCTTCAAAAAGGTAACAGCGAAAAAGATCCCAACCCAGGCATAAAGTAAACATAAGGGTTTTACATATAGGCAAAGCTAAAACCCCAACCTTAGGAATTTTCCAACACCATGAAAGACCAAAGACATAATGCAGGGCATGAATGACAAACAAGGAGCAAAATTTTGAAGCTCCATCAGTGGCTCCAGTTGGGGACATTCATTCCACTAGAATGAAGCGAGAATTCAAAATCTCGGGAAGAGCAGACCAAGAGGCAGAGACGACCAAAAAGGGACCGTTCAAACAAAAGAACCCAACCTATGTACAAAATATACCAACCTAACTACTATTCATGGAAAAGAATACTTTAAGTGAAGTATAGCTTCAAGAACTGTCCATGAATTGGCAGTTCAAGAATATCTCCTGTCATATCTCAGAGGAAATACGAATCTTCACCCCACTTACCATTTATTAAAAATGGACCCAACCAGATTGCATCAAACTTCCCATGTTTCCCTTTATCTTCCAATCTGGCATTCCACATTAAAACCAAATCTCCATCTTTGAAACTCCTAGCAGTTGCTCTCTTGTCATACAAATTCTTTACTTGCAACTGCAATTTTGCATTTCTTTTCTGTGCTTCCCTCCTGGTTTCATCCAATTCTATAAGAGCTTCCACTCTCAATTGCATCTCATCATCAATTTCATTATCATACATCTGGACAAACTTATACATTTCCATTAAGTTATTTTGGGGCAACTTGGAATTTATCCAATAAACCAAGTCAAATGGGGCACAACCTATTGCCTTCTTCACAGTTACCCTATCTGCTCAGACTTCTAATCTCAGCTTAGAATCCCAAGCCTTCTTATTCTGATCCAGGATTCTTTTAATAATCTTCATCAAGCTTTTATTGCTTGATTCTACTTGTCCATTTCCTTGTGGGTGATATGGTGATGAATAAGAGATTTGGATGCCATGCTTCTCACAAAATTCTATGTATTCCTCAGACCTAAAACACATTGCATTATCTGATACAATTCTTTCTGGACATCCAAATCTAGTCAATATGTTGCTCATCAGGAAGTCAATTACCACTTTACTAGTGGCTTTCTTTGTTGGAATCACTTCCACCCACTTAGTGAAATAATCAGTGGCCACCAATATCCATGAGTGAACTCCACTAGATTTACATGCTATTTCTCTTACAAAATCAATACCCCACTGCTGAAATGGAGCTTGTACTATGACTGGTTTTAGAGGCAAGTTACCAGAAAACCTTAACTTACCAGAGAAATGTTGACAAGCATCACATGTCTTTACTAATTGGTGTGCATCCTTAAAAATAGTAGCCCACCAAAATCCAACCCTCATTATCTTATGTGCAGTTGTTTTAGCCATATAATGCCCTCCACAAACTCCACCATGCATCTCACTCAAAAGTTCTTTTTCTTGATCTTGGTCAACACACTTCAACATGGCACCTTCTCCATTTCTCCACCAGAGCTTTCCATCCACAATAACATACTTGATAGCATGTAACTTCAATGTTCTTTTCTCATTTTCACTCAAATTTTCAGGACATTTCATTCTTTGCAAATAATATATCACATCTTTGTACCATTCAGAATGCTCCATATCACATATGTGTGATCTATTCTCCTCTTCTAGCAAGTTTATCTTATTTGCTTCCAGATTACTTTGGGCCATAAGCTTGGCCAATCCTTTTCCTCCCACCAGTTTGGTAATTTGGACCTCAATATTGAATTCCAGGATTTGATTTATCCATCTACACCTTCTTCCTGACACTTCTTGTTGTGTGAAGATGTCCTTAACAAAACACTAGGCACATAAGCAATTACAGTAGCTCCCATCAAATAAGGCCTAAAAGCCTTTACTGCTTTTACCAGTTCATATGCCTGTTTTTCATTTATATCATACTTAAGTTTGACAACTTGTAAAGATTTGCTGAAAAAGGCTACAGGCTGTTCAAAACCTTTTGCATTCTTTTGCAATAACATAATTGCAATTGTGTGGAATGAAGCAAATGAACTCATAAGCTGATTGTAACTAGAAAAACCATAAGCTGATTATAACCAGAAAAGCCATCCATCATAGACATCAACTCACAACCTGTCACCCTTTGCAACATGGCTTCCATATTGGGTAACGGATAATTGTCTTTTAATGAAGACACATTCAAATTTATGAAATCTACACATAACCTGATGTTTCCATTTTTCTTCCTTACTGGTACCAAGTTTGACACCCAGGATGAATGTCTGATTGGCTTGATGATTCCTGCATCCCTTAGTTTCATTAATTCTTCTTGCATTTTGGGGGCTAGAGTGGGATTAATAGGCCTTTGCTTTTGTTTGAATGGCTTGGCATCATCACACAAAAGAATCTCATGTTGGAAAAGATCATCCCTGTATGCCTTAAGGTCATCATAGGACCATGCAAACACATGCCTAAACTTCCTTAATAAGTCAATTAGCAACCTTCTCACCTTTGGTGACATTTTCTTTCCGATATACACTTTCTTTAGGGATGCTTATGTTCCAAGGTTTATCTCTTCCAAGTCATCAGGATGGGGAGCAGTGTGATTAGCCTTTGTCTTATCTTGATTATCAAACACTCTTTCCAGTACAACTAGACCCTTGGGAATTGTGTTTGTTTTCAATTGAATGACCTCATTTCCAAATATGGTATCCTTACCATCAATATTTTCAACAAAAGCTCCAAAATCAATTTCTTGATTTTCATACTCTCCCACACAATTCAAAAACCTTAATATGTCATCATCATTATAAAAAAAATTCCAATTTTTTATATTATCAGGGACAAATGGCCTGGTTTGCACCTCGACCTTTGAAATTCCAGCATAAGATATATCATCTGGTTTTAATGCAATGTTAGCTAATAAATCTGCCACCTTATTTTGACCTCTCTCCATCCATCCTATGCCAAATGCATCAAAGCTCTCCAATTCATCCCAAACAACATTCCTATACTGTTTGAACCTCTTGTTCTTTGATACATACTTGGATCTAACTTGAGAGACCACAAGCTCAGAATCCCCAATTGCCTTGAGCTTCTTGATCCCATGTTTTTCAGCCAATCTCAATCCTAGTAACAAGGCTTCATACTTTGCCACATTATTTGTGCATTCAAATAACAGAGTGAAAGAGAACCTAAAAGTCTTTCCACTTGGTGATCGTAACAAGACACCTGCACCAGAGCCTTCCTTTGAACTTGCACCGTCAAAATACATAGTCCACAAGTCATCAGATTCTGACAATTGTTTTATTTTTGTATCAATCAATGTAGTAGGCTTATCACAATTGCTAGACAATTCCTCAACCCTGAACTCATCTATGCCACTGTCAATAAAACATGTCATATTTTCAATCAGACCATGCTCAATCATATGAGATACTTTTGATTCTCTTTCAATTTTGACATCCTTACCATCAATGGAGAAAGTAGCAAATGACAAATCACATTTCATGTTACCCCCCATTGATGCATCCATTTTCTGGACAAAAGCATCCCAAAATGAGGTGGGATGTCTGCAACCAATACAGTCATGACTAAATCCTTGTCAGGGTACTGAGTCAATTTATAAGGCAATGCTCGGATAGTTCCAAATACTGGCACTTCTCTTGCGTCCATAGCGTAACATTTACCTTGAGTAGTATCTACTGTCAATCCCATTGCCTCCATTATTTTGACCGACATAACATTATTTGATGCCCCCGAATCTATCATACAATTCTTCAAAGTTTTCCCATTTATATCCACACTTTAGAAAAAAGGGGTTATGTTTTCTAAGCACATGTTAATAGAATTTCCTAAATATACAAGGGGAATTTGTGACACAATTCCCTCCACTTCCTTTTCTTTCTCTTTATCCTTTGCTTCTTTACCACTTCCTTGCTTAGTCTTATTACCAGCAACATCTGTAATCAAGGCTATTGTCTTTTCTTTGTGTTCATTTATTCTCATCATTTCTAACAAAGGTACAGTTACTTTAACCTGATAAAGAACATGAAACATATCCACAGGTGTATACTTAGGAAAATTAGACATCATACCTTCATCATTTTATTTTTTCTCTGGCTGATTACTTCCTCCTAGCTTTGTTTGCTTCTTTTCCTTTGCAACAGGTTCAACTACTTTAGTAATCGCCTTTGTCTTCACCAATGGTGCAGTTACACCTTCTTGAGACTTCGGAGCTTCGCTCTTTTTTTCCCAAACCTTATCACTCTTGACTTCTTTGAATTTCACATCTTTTTTGTTGTCAACCTTAACACCTTTGTTTTTATCCTTTTGTTCTTTAATAAACAGGCTAGTAGGTTTACCTTGCTCACCACCCACAGTCCTATTCCTCAATTGAAGTGAGCTTCTCATTTGAGCAACCATTTCTTCAGTTAATCTTGCAATCTCTTCTTCTGACGATCTCCTTAAGGACACTGAATCTTTAGCCTGCTCCATATTACAAGCATTATGATCAAGATCATCTTCCTCATCAAAAAAGACCTGTTGATGATACATCTCACTTCTCTGCCTCCGATTATCCACATCAACTTCCTGTATTTCATCATCAAAAGAACATTCTGCCTCATCAATGTATGATCTGATCATACAAACATCTACATCATCTTGCTCATATTCTGATGTATGTTCATGAGCATCCTCTATTTCCTCAGCACCAAGCAATTGAGCAACACCATAGTAATTTTGATCATGTGGATGCTCACACACTTCACACCATGGTCTATTCAGTACTAGATTCACTGAATGTTTCTGCAAGGGGTCTGGTGTATGCTGATCATTTTTAGGCTTCTGGCTAGGCAAGATTGGTTTTCCATCTTTCCAATTTGTATTGTAAGGATAATTTTGCAATCTAGGCTTCCTATCATTTCTATTGTAGGATTTCTTTTCATTTCCTATACCCTTCTCTTGCTTAGCAATAGTTTGCTTTATGTCTTTCAGAGTATTGTAAACCTTTTCCCACTTCTCATCATCCTTAGGCTTTGTAGCCGAAACCTTCTCAGTCTTATTCCTAGGATTTTTCAAAAGTGTAGGTTCTTCTCTCCTACCATACTTCCCATAAGCTCTTATGTTAATTTCAATATTTATAGCCACCCTAAATGCATCCCTCATAGTCTGAGGATCCTTATCTCTGAGGAGATAGGCCATTTTAGCATCAAAAGCATTAAAATATGTAGTTAAACAAACATTTTCATCAAGCCTCAAAACCTAAAACAACTTATACATTGCTTTTTGAAATCTTAGATTAAACTTTGTCACAGGCTCATTCAATGACTTCTTGATGTTATTAAATTCATTTAACATAAACCTAGCATTAGTTTTATCACCATACTACTCCTTAAAACACTTTTCAAACTCATCCCATGAACCAATACTATCATTAGGTAGACCTCTATACCAATCCCTTGCATCTTCTACTAGAGATTGTACAAACAATTTCATTACAACATCTTCATGTTCTACCTCATAATCATTTAGCATATGCATAAAAGCTTTCAAGTGTTCATCTACTGTTACAACATTATTACCAGCAAACTTATTCATCTTTTCTCTCAAGTCAGCAGGGATGGGATTTGGATAACCAGGGATACCATCAAAGAATAATGGCCTATACCTTTCCAATTGTATAGGTCGCCGTTGAAATAATCCTTCACTCACCTGAGGATTAACACCAGACCCTAAATATTGTACTTTAGAACCATCATGATTTGGATTTATAGACGTATTTGCATGAGTCTTTGGGCTAGAGTTATTTATGGTGGGGTCTAGATTAGTTTTAGGACCGCCCTTTAAAACATCTTGGTGATTTGATGAGGTTGCAGCTCGTGTAGCCTCATCCATGTTTGACATCTTTAGGAAACTTATTTTCCTCTTCATTTCTACATTTGCAGCCTCAATCTCTGTTCTCTCCAACTCTTCTGCCAGAGCTTCACTCTCCCTTTTAGCCTTTTCTAAGGCAACTTCTGTTTGAAATGACACATGTGGCTGGAGATCTTGTTGAGTGGAATGGGGAGTCACCTTCTCTTTTTATTTTAATCCCCTCAACCTTTTGTTTTCCCTTATCCATGGTAGGCTGAGGGTTGGTATTACTGGGTTGAGACTTAACATGATCTGAGGGCTTTGGGTCAGCGGGTTTGGAATTTCCGTTATCCTCGCTGGGAGCTCCAGGGTTTTCTTTAGACATAGGTTTTGCTTCCTTATTAGCAACTTTCTGTACAACTGGACCCTCAACACTTGGTTTAGGTTATTCTTGGTTTAGAAGTTTCGTTGTTGCCAATTGTCTCATCAACCTATCCCTTTCAATCACAACATCCCTCAACTCTGCTTCTCTTTCCTTTTCTTTTTTCTACCTGAGCTCAACTTGCTTTTGGATTTCCCACCTCAAAGAATTAATGTCTCCAAAAACATCATCAGGGTCAGGAAAAGTCACCTTAGAACTTGATGTATCATCTAGGTCTATTAGATTGACCTCTTCCAGCACATGTTCAAACAATAAAGGGTTTACATCATTTTCAGGCGGAGGAGGCACATCATTGCTGCATTCTCTGTGATGTCTTCGACTTCTACTCCTGCCTCTTCTCTTTTCAAATTTGATACTAATAAGCCCTTTATTCTGACATGTCACTAATAAGCCCTTTATTCTGACATGTCACATCTTCTTGAACCAGTGTAGCAAATAATGAATCAAAAAATCCACCACTGTTGGACTCAGAATGCCTAGACATAGATTCTCAAGAATAGGGTGTAAAAGCCTACTTGTACCTTGGTGTACAGAGTTTTGTGACGTAGGAGCAACATTACTAGATTCTGGTCTTTTCTTTATCCAATCCTTCTTCTTCGCTTTGGGAAGTTCACCTTCCAATTTCTGTTCCAGATGGTTCTTCATGAATGACCTGGTGTTCTTCATTCTTCGTACTTGTCCAAAAATTCTTTCCACTTACAATAAACCTTTCACAATAAAACGCACACTGGTGCAGAGACTTTAGAGTTGCCACCCAATTTTCTTGGGAATACCAAATACCTAAAGACATGTGGTAGAATATAAAAACCTTTGGAACCTCGTACTGACAACACACAAAAGTGCTTCACAACATAACTCTTTACGCTTATGAAAATAGAAGAAGTGGACAAACGTAACACAAAAATATAGGCTCAACCTTCAAATCACAGAAACACTATGAAAAACTCTATGCAAAATGGACAACCGAGACACTGACAAGAAATATTTGAAACTAACTCCCCAGTAGAGTCGCCATTTTGTTGGTTCTTTTTACAATGTAACCAGGTTTGTCTTCTAATCTACCTATGGAATTGCCAATTCCAATCGAAGGAAGCTCGAAGAACCTAGACCAACTGACGAGGACTTTAAAAGCCTCCTACACTTCGGGCTCTGCAAGACTCGGGAGGGTGATTCCTTAATGTGTTTACAACCTCTGCACCATTATTATAAACAACATTAACAATAGCAGATGATCTCACTTAATAGCTCAACACAATAAGATAATATCAACTAGAATTGGCTGTTCATAGACAATATCAACTATTTGGAGCATGAGATAACTAAACACAATCCATTGTATAAGATAGTCATTGATTTGCAATTTGTGGCAAGATTTAGGCAAAGACAAACAAATACTGAACTACACTAATAATTACAACTTAGATCAGTGCCATATATCCATTGTAGGAGTCAAATTCATAAGCATCTAGAGGTTGTAAACACATTAAGGGATCACCCTCCCGGGTCTTGCAGAGCCTGAAGTGTAGGAGGATTTTAAAGTCCTCGTCAGTTGGTCCAGGTCCTTCGAGCTGCCATCAATTGGAATTGGCAATTCCATAGGTAGATTAGAAGACAAACTTAGTTACATTGTAAAAAGAACCAACAGGTCGCACGATGAATAGAGAAGAATCTAGACATGCACCTTCCTCAACTTTTTGAGAGCAGGACGAATCTCTTCATTGAATACATTATCTATCTCATTCATTTTGGTCTACTTCTTTTTCAAGTGTTTTTAGAGCAAACTAACCTCCTTTTCATTGATGATAAAATATTCTTATCTTTTAATTCCTTTTCTAAGTGGTTAATTTTAGTCTTCAGTTGTTTTGCCTCAATTTCATCACTTCCAACTAATGCTTTTTCATTTGCAACTTGACCATCCACACATTTTTCATCATCTCTACTAGTTTACCTGTTAACACCCCCTGTTATTCCTTTTCATGATCTTCTAACTTCTTTTTCATATCTTTTACTTTGAGCTTTAGATCAGCTGCTCTATCATCGATGCTTAGGACAACAACATCCCTTTGTTTGATAGAGTTTTCAATATCTCGAATACTATTATGTTTCCACCGCACTAATTCTCTTTTTTTGCACTTACATTTGACATTGCTTCTTCCTTATCATCTATTTCTAGTTGTATTTGCTCCATGAAAGTCTTAAGTTCAAGAATCTTTGACTTCATTTGTTCAAATCTACCTATAGCATCATCTCTCACTTTCTTTGCCTACACAAATTCTTACCAAATACAAAACCTCTTGAGTTTTTCCACTTCTCCATTGCCATTTTCCCATTGCACATACTTCACAAGCACCTTCCTTGAAAGATGTGCAATGCAATATAATCAGTGATATGAATGTAAACTATAACAATCTGTTTTCTACAATTCATTACTTGAACTCTTTATTTTTTTTTTCTCTCTATATCTCTATGAAAAAATATTTGGTAGACATATATGAAAAATGTGGTAGCATAGACAATGCAAGTGAATTGTTTGTCAAAATGCCTCAAATAAATGTGGTCTCATGGAATGCCATGACAAGCAAATGCAATTGGGAGCTGCTCCTAGTTATCATATATGGGTTGAATTTGTAAAAACTATATCGTAATTGAAATTCTATTAGCATCTAGTTACTATTTATGCAATGTGAAGTAATGCTTTGAATTTGAAAGATGTGCAATGCAATGCAATTAGTGATATGAATATAAACTACAACAATCTATTTTCTACAATTCATTACTTGAACTCTTTATTTTTTTTGCTCTCTATATCCCTATGAAAAATGCTTTGGTAGACGTATGAAAAATGTGGTAGCGTAGACAATGTAGTGAAATATTTGTCAAAATGCCTCAAAGAAATGTGGTCTCATGGAATGCCATGACAAGCAAATGCAATTGGCAGCTGCTCCTAGTTATTAGATATGGGTTGACTTTGTAAAAACTATATTGTAATTGAAATTTTGTCATCTATTAGCATCTAGTTATTAGTTATGAAATGTAAAGTAATGCTTTGAGTTTGAAAGATGTGAAATGAAATGTAATTAGTAATATGAATATAAACTACAACAATCTATTTTCTACAATTCATTACTAAACTCTTTATTTGTTTTGCTCTTTATATCCCTATGAAAAATGCTTTGGTAGACATGTATAAAAATGTGGTAGCATAGACAATGCAATGAATTGTTTTCCAAAATGCCTCAAAGAAATGTGGTCCCATGAAATGCCATGACAAGCAAATGCAATTGGCAGCTAGTTGCTCCTAGTTATTAGACATGGGTTGAATTTGTAAAAACTATATCGTAATTGAGATTTTGTCATCTATTAGAATCTAGTTATTAGTTATGCAATGTGAAGTAATGCTTTGAGTTTGAAAGATGTACAATGCAATGTAATTAGTGATATGAATATAAACTACAACAATCTATTTTCTACAATTCATTACTTGAAATCTTTATTTGTTTTTCTCTCTATATCTCTATGCTATGGAAATGCATTTCAATTTTGTTGCTATGGTTGCAACTATAGAAACTAACGATAAAGGGATCAAATTTGGTGAAGTTGCCCAAGACAACCAAATTTAACAATACTATAACATGAGTAACAATGATCTATGTAATTCATAAACTATTAAAGTGCAACATTGCAAGAAATTAATATTTAGATATAACATGTTTTCCATCATAGCTCACTCGTTACAAAGTGATTATACATTCAAGTTTTAAGTTTCAAAATAGGAAACCATGTAGACAATGAACGAAATATGCTGAATATCGATTTTTATATATAGAAGTGTTAACTAATTATGTATTTGGATATACAAATTTGGTATATATGCCAACTCAAAATAATATTTACAAAATGTGGCATATGTCATCTCATCCATTCTATGTATATACAATGCATATGTCAAATGGCTATGCCATGTCAACAAAATCCTAATCTTCTAGGGGATCACCAATACGTAGCCTCTTCGAGCTACCTAATGGCTGAGAAGATGTCTGCACAAAAACAATTCGAACCACAAATTAGATTAATTAGCTCTCAATGGTAAATTACTTAAACTACTAAAAAGAAAGTTATCTATTATTTTTTATAACTTTCAAAATCACATCTAATCACTATACTAAACTATAAATTAAAATCTAATTCAATTATCCATTACCTCAAGCATTTTTTCTTTCATTGCCATACATTCAACAAATGATGGTCCCTTAGGATGCTTAGGAGTCCTACCATATTGTCTTGGTCTTGGATCCACGGACGTGGATGGTGGCATACTCTACAAGAAGAAAAATGAAAATGACAAAATTAATATATAATTACTGAAAAAAAAACTAACATATATCTACATATATATCTAAAAACTTATATAGATCTACTAGATATAAAAAAACCATATACCCGAATAGGTGATGCAACCGAGATAATTGATTGAGAGGAAATCATCATGGTAAAAGGTGTGGCATCAGTCACATCTAGAGTACACTGCAAAAGTAAAAAAAAGATCAAGATATAAGTTTGTATTTAATTAATCATGATTTAAAGGATATACGCATATAATAAAAAAGTTTTACATGTAAAAAAAATTATACCATTGTGTTTAGGCCAAAGTCAATGGTCGAAAGAGTGCCATGCTGCACATCTCTAATCTGCTTCATCATCTACTGTTCAAACCCACTTAAATATACATTAGTAACATGTACTATTTGTTATAATAATTTTAAATGAAATGCACTATGAATATATTTAAGTTTTACCTGTACAAAAGATTGAGGTTGTTGCTCCTCATATGCATCAGGGGAGGGCACTACACTTGTTCCTCCCTCACACGTCTCCCCTGCACTTGTAGTATGCATTGGTGCATCATCTCCTCCAAGTGACGTATCATGCACCTCATACTCAGATGTGTCTAGGTGAGCCTCCTTTGTATCTCCTGTAAGACCAAAACATGTATGCCCACATGTAGCATTGCACTGATGAGGAACAAAAGTATGCCTCGATGATGATGTTGCACTAGTATCAACTCAAGCACGAGGAGCACCACCCTCTAGAAGTTGAGCACATTGTGATGACTGTGTAATCAAATGGTCGGTCAAAGAGTGTAGGGCCAAGAGACTATGTTGGGTTGCATCAACAACAAGGTATGGATGGGGTGTTGGAGGTAGGGGAGGAATACTAGGAGGGGAAAAATAGGGACCTTGTATAATACACATTACCCTAGGTCTATGTTGGGGCATGCCCATACCCATTCCCTAAAAATGCCTGAAATCAAAATAGTTTACTTGTCTTCCTAAAACAAATTTCGCATATAATTTGTGGAGAAAGTATAGAGGGACATCAAGATTTTTGTTGGGTGGTTTATCAAAAACCATCCACCAATAACTCCAAAATTTTGCAACTATGCCTGAATGGGTGCACCATTTTATGGAAAATTTAGGTTTGCGTAAACCAACATTTTGTCTTGTTCATCTATCCACAAAATGTTGGGCTAAATCGGTTTTGGATATTTCTAATCTTTTGATATCCTCATATGACAAACCATTTGCATATTTTAACCTCTTTTGATCTCTCCAATTTTGAAATACAACATTTTGAGCTGGGTGATGTCCCTAACATGAGAGATTATGGCTTCTATACGTGGGGTCACTGATCGCAAATGCTCATGGGTATGATATCTCTCAACTATGTTTGTCAATATAGTTATATTTATTTCAATTAAGTCTTGAATTGAAGGGGGTCTGGTGGAGGGTTTGCTAAACCTTGTTCCATTTTAACCCTGTTGTAGATTAGAAATTTATAAATTAACATTGTTTTCAAATAATTCCTAAATTTTCAACAAAAAAACCTAATATTTTGTTAAAAAATCATATAAAACAATCAAAATAATTACAAATTTATGTTTTAACATATTATGTGATGAAAATTGATGGGAATTCGCAAAGAGAGGTTGAAATTGTGAAGGGGAGGTGAAAATGGTGTCGAAAATGGATATCTGAACTATCTGATATCCGTTCCTTGCTTATCTGCCGCAAATAGTCACTGTTAAAATGACTGTTCGTGGTATTTAGGAGCTCTTTCATTTGGTTCATGTAATTTTTTTAGATTCAACCCCAAGTGTGATTTATTCAAATTTTTGCATATTTTCTTTTTGGTCCATAACTTGGACATCCTATCTCTTGGAGAACTTTTGTTTGTGGGGGGCTTTATTTTCAATTGTATTCTTAGATTTGGGAGTTTCTAATTGTTATTGAAGGTTAATGTCTTTGTAATTGTGGAGATCTATCATAGTTCATTATGGGGTTTTCATTTCATCCTTTTCTAATTATGTTGGAAAGGGAATAATATAAACAATGGAGAGATGACATCATAACCCATCTCGAATCACTTCAATTGTTGCCATATTTGTATGGTTTTGTTCCCCCTCTAGATAAAGGTATACAAAAATTTTCCTGGAGTTGAAGGCATGATGTCTTAAAGGTTATTACAATGCATGTTGATGATGATATTTTGAAAGCCATTGATCATTATAATTGTCCTCATACTCTTTGGACTAAAATTTTGGAGATATATGGAGGTCCTGATACTCCACCATTCCCAAATGATCCTGTTTCAGAATGTCCTATGCCTCTTCATTCATCAGATAAGATACCCTATGATCATGATACTATGCAAGAGTTTGAAATTTTTGAATACTTTGAATCTTTAGATGATGATTATAAGGGTCCTTCAGATACTCCTTCTCCATCAGAGACAGTTGTTGTACCTTCACCTTCAGTGATTCATTGTGCAGAGTCATTGATTGAGGCTCCTATCATTCTTGTTTAGCAAGATTCTACATCTCGTGTTGATGATTCATTGAGAACTTCTAGTAATTCATTGCAACCAGTATCTCATTGTCTTCCTGATTGGGATTCCTATTTATCAAACATTGCATCCTTGTTCAAGTGGAGTCTCACATTTCAGATTTAGAGGACACATTTGAGGGGTTATCTCTCCTCTTTGATGACAATCATGTCAACCCATCTTTGTCTTTGGATATTGTTCAACATCAGTTTCTACGTAGTCCTAATTTGTTCAAGATCAATTTTTGCATGTACCTAATTTGATTGTGGCATCTTCATCTTCAGTGGCAGAGGACACATAAGTAGATTTCAGAGACATCATCATCATACACATTTGTGCTTCTTTTTTTCAATTCCTTTCCGGAATGGGAATCATTCCTACATTTGCACTTAGTTTTCTTTCTTCCGAAAGGGAGACAAGTTGTTTGTCGACATTGAATCATGTTTTGTCTTCAGACACTCACCATTTTTTTAGGTGATTACACATTATGGGGGGGCTGCATAGTCTCTCTATTTCCCTCTTATGGGGGGCTATTTATTGTAACACATCTTTGTGATGGATGGTGTACTTGGGGGTATCATGGAGTCCTCCATCCTTCCTCACTTTATTGTTTTTTCTCTATTTTGGAGAGGAGTTTTGTCCCATTGGGTTTTCTCCTTTTCTCCATTTGTGAGAGATTTCTTTGCATTTGTACATGGGTACCTAACATGGCCTTGTAGCCAGGACCTGTATTTGTATCTTTTTGCATAATTTGCATAATAATTTTCTCCCTAAGTTACACTTAAGGGGGGGGGGGGTGTTGGTGTGAATTAAAGTCTTGTATATAGTAATTTATCTCACTAGGTAATTAGGGGACTTATTCACATGATTAAGTTTACTTAGGGTATAAGATTCTTTCTAGAACTTATCTTATCTAGCTTTATTGCATAATTCCTAGGTAGTTAGTTTGTTAGTCGTCTCATGTCATAGGATTAAGATACATGTCACAATCATGTTCAATCTTCCTCACCTTGCCTATATAAGGAAGGTCATTGTACACATATGCAATATACTTCACACCTCATCATCATTTTGATAGGTCTTAATATCAAGCAAGCTCATATTCTTGCATACTCTCTTGCAAAAGGTTTTCATTGTTTTTGTAGGTGGTCTTGGATATTGAGCTAATCTTCAACTCTTACAATAAGTCTCTATATGGTTATGATGAACTATATTTCATTGATTTGTTGCTTTCAAATAATAGAGTCCCATCAACAAGTGACTTGATGGGCCACAATCAAGAGATATTGAGGACACTAAAGGATAACCTGCCATAGGAAAATAATCAACAAAATAATTATGAAGACCAAAAAATAACATATAGTTCCTTTGGGTGGGAGACTTGGTTTTCCTAAGATTACAGGTCCATATAAACAAACTTTATTGATAAGAGTGGGAGCTTAAAATATCAAACCTCGATACTATAGACTATACAAAATTGCAAAGTAGATCAATGAAGTGGCCTACAAGTCAGATCTTCCATAGAACAAAAATATTCATAATATTTTCATGTATCTTATTTGTAGAAAGTCCTTGGTTGGCACATTATACCCTAAGAGGAGTTGCCACCTTTAGATGATAAGGGTAAGTTGATTATGATCCTAGAAGAAGTGATAGACACCTGAGTCAAAAGCTTGTGGAACAATAGCATCACTGAGCATCTAATTAGGTGGAAAAACCTATTAGTTGAAGATGCCACAAGGGAAGGGCTTGAGATTCTCGAGCATCCTAAGTTGCAATTCTTGAGGACAAGCAACCTTGGGAAGGGAGGAATCGTCATGTCCCTTTTTTTAAAACCAAATAAGAGGTGACTCATCCAGGGAGATGCCAGAGTTCAAGAATACGAGTTGCCACTTGGCACCTCCCAAGGAGCTTTTTGAGATTGAGGATTGAACATGCCACTTGAATCATGTTAAAACTTGTTAGGCATAAGGATTCAAAGATACTACCTGACCCATGCCAAGGATCTATCATAGGTCAAGGATTGAGGTTGCAGTCCGATGCATGGCAAGGACCTATTGGGCATTGGGGATCAAGGTTGCTACCCAACACATGCCAAGGAACTATTAGAGGTTGGGGATTGTGTTTCCTTCTTGATTCATGCAAAGAAGCTATCAAAGGTCAAGGATCAAGGTTGCTATTCAACATGTACATGCCAAGTTGGAAGGAAGGAGAAATTCTGAATCTCCAACGAGAAAGTCTATAACTCCTATAAGGCCAATTTGTGATGCAGTGTGTAGAATTTAAATTTGGGATTTGGTACCATTTTGGGTCTAGGTTGACTAGTTTGATATTTTGGGTGGGTAGCATATAAAATTAGGAAAAATATTCATTATAATTATCCATGTTATGCTATTATATCTTCAAGGGAATTTGTGTTCAATTGATCTTATGTGGATGAAAACCCATAGGAGACTATGATCAGTGAGTGAAAACCCATTGATTGTTGAGATTAGAGGATGAAAGCCCTTTGGTTTTTGAGGGAATTCTCTCTTAGGGAGTGCATTGGAGCTTTAATTTTATATTACAATTCAGTATTTTTGTAAGTGAAACATTTATTGCAGCTTTGTAAGTATTATTTTTGTTGTTATAATTATTTTCATAACAATCCTTTGGTTGTATAGATTTGATTATAATCAATATCAATTATTTTTTATTTTGATTCAATGTGTCAAGTTCATGTGTTGACTAGCTAGTCAATCTATGTTATTTGAGTATGATTAATGGTTGCTATTTGGAAATAGTTGAGAAGATCATTATTTATGTTTCAAATTTGGTGAAGGCTATTATTTTCTAAAAATATACTATTTCATTAAAAATTTGGGTTCAAGGGACATTACATTCTTTATGCTAGTTTTGTAATTGCTTCCTCCTTGTCTAAAATGCTATCCTTTGATGAATCCTTGAAAATGATAACTAAGGTAGATATACCTATGGAAAGAGGGTGTGTAGAATGTTATAAGGCTATATTATACAAGAAACCATAACTATGAGTACAAACAACACCCAAGTATTAAGTGTCATCTACAAAAATTCCTTTGATGCCTATCATATCTGCACATTAATGATTCATGGGTTTAAGAATGAATTTGAGTGAAATCCCCCATGAAATCTACTAAAAATCATGATCTAAGAATGACATTTTGACAAAAAAGATGCTTGCAAGAAATAACCAAGGTATGGGTATCATCTTCCCTCTTCAATCTACACAAAAATGCATTTAAGACCCTTATATAGCTTCCTTAGATCAATAGTTGGTGGTTGCAGGAATTGGTGAGCCTTAATGGTCAAAACAGGCTTTCTGGAATCTATCAATGGAGTTTCAAGCTTAGATTTGTTGTCGTGCCAAAAATAATGAAGCAACATTAAATTATTTGTAACCTTGACAAGCCTTAATTTTAACTTTGTTGGGCATCAGGCCTTGGGCTTACTTTGTAACACATATTGATTGGGCCAAGAAAAACATATCAAGCTTTGATGCATCGATGAGACATTCATTTATTTAGGCATCAAGCATTGGGCATCCACCATGATGCTTGACAAAAGAGGAGGAATGGAAGAGGTATACCAAAATTCCAACCTCTGATGAAGAGTGAAGCTTTGGAGGACAAGGAATGAATGAAAGGTAGGAAAGTAGGTGAAACCCCAAAAGTCTGATGAATTCATGATTTAAAACAATTTGAAATTAAGTTAGAAGATTTTGGAATGAGTTGAGGGAATGTTAGGAATTAGGGGTTAGGAAGGATTCATATTGCATACTAAAAAAGGCATCAAGGGAGGAATATCTTGGAAAGTTCAAAAAGCTATAAACTTAGTAATTTCTAAATACTTTGGCGGGTTTCAAGGATTGGGAAGACAAAGGGAAGCATGCCTAAAATGGATAAAGGTAAGGAATAAGGCGACATACTAAAAGTATACAAGATTGAGTACTTATAGACAATTTTACAATCCAAACTTTAGGTATTAAGGGGACAAAGGAGAAGGTAGGGAGGTAAAGGAAACCTTGATGACCCATAGGCCAACAACATTAACACTTAGACCCTTTTAACCTTGGACTTCAAGGATTAGGGAGACTTCATGAAGAGGGCTTAAATTAGTATACATGGACTTAGGAAAACTCTGACAACCTGAAACACTGACAAACTCAACACTTGGCCGATTTTACAAGGGTATTGTTGTGCAATTTTTGCACACACGCCCCACCGGAGGCAAGGACCCTCTTTTTTCTTTTGCATCTCTGCCTCTTGACTTGGTCAAATTTTGGTTTTGCTCTTCTTGGGAGGTTATTTTGGGATTAAGTCTAAACTGGGTTTGATGAGGACAATATTTTGAGGCTCTAGGGGAAATTCGCCTGTCTTGGAATTTGAAAATGGGGATTTTGAAGTGAATTTTCAATGTTATATGTAAATCTTTTTTGCACTCATGGATAGAGGACGAAAAATTAGGCCGAGTTGCTTTTTGAACTTTTTGAAAATTCCTTCTAGAAAAAAAGTTGAGGTTTAGGGGATTTCGACCTTGTAGGGAATTCGGGAAATTCTGATGGAAAATCCCAAAATTTCCATTTTTGGAAAATTCTCGAGACCCCTCAAAAGAATTTTCTAAAATGGATTTTTTCAAAATGATATTTTTCATTTTTCCAAAATGGAATTTTTTCCTTGAAATTTTAAAATGTTCCGAAAATGAAATTTTGAAATGAGAAAAATTTTGAAAATAAAAATTTCCAAAAATGGAAAATTTCTGAAAATGGAAAGTTCCCATTAAAAGATGTATGTTTTTTTTTAAAGGCCAAAATTTTATTCAAGTTTAATTTGGATTGGATTTTTAACATGTGAGCTACTAATGATGATATCTGTTTTTCAGGATTAAATAAATATTAAAAGGGGAACTTGCATATGGATTCGTGCCAAAAGGGAAATATGGAAGAGTTCAATTCAAATTTTAAAAGTGGGGCCTACATATGAATCCATGCTCAAACTGTCTACAGCTGGAAGGGTTTCTGGAAGACATGTGAAGCTGATTTCATCATCCAATAGAATTTTCATTAATGACAAGCTGGCATAATATTGTTTTCTCATTGTTCCATGATGTAACTGCTTTTATGTAAATTGGATGATGATGTACCATGAGCTCCCAAATTAAATGTAACTGCTGGATGCTTCTAGAGGTGTAATTTGTGCCATTGGATTGATTTAATCCTAGCCTTTGATTCAAAATGTAATTTTCTATAAAAGGCCAGTGCCTTCTCATTTGTAAGGGGTTAGATTTAGGGGTTAGAATAGTTGATTAGAAGTTGTAGAAGCCAGAATTGGCTAAGTTAGGAGTTAGATTCTCAAGATAGTAGCTGTAGGAGAGAGAGAGACTAGAAATTGTTATGTAATGTTGGAGAAGTTAATGCAATTGGATTGTTGATTTGACAAGTTTTATGTTACACTTTGACAGTTTATGGTTTCTTGTTCTTGATTCTCAGATGTTAGATGTTAGATTTCAGTTCTTTTGCAATAATGGTAAAATGTTAATGATGTTGATCGATCTCCGGTCCATACTTTTAGCAATTTGTTGATTGTAATTTGTTGTGTAAAGTTAGTCTGGGCCTTGTTTTGTGCTAAGTTCAACTGCGGATGCTTGTTTACATTGTGCTAGTTATTAGGTATGTGGATGAATATTCATAGTTTGAAAATCTTCAGTTTCCTTAGAAGATTGCACCATTTAGAACTGTAGAGTTGTGGGCTTGTCCTTGATCAAGCAGAGATTGGTTTTATTAGAGATCTGTCCATTTGCAACATTCATCATTATTGTGATTGATCTTAGGAGCTAGTTTAGAGTTAAATCTCTCTTAACCCTTATCTCTTTTGCTGTTTATTTTGAATCTGAGTTAGATTTAGGATTGAAGTATCATCATATTGCTAGATCGGATAAATTAAAGGATTCAGTAGTTGCTTGTAGTAAGGTCCCTTTGTAATTACCAACATTTTCACATTTATCACTAGTTGTTTATGCATTGTCAAGACCTGGCATTAGAGACCTTGGGGTTGTCTCTTGAGGCTTGCTGATAGAGATTTACCTTTTAAGAGAGATAGGATATTATATTATGTCTGAGTTGTTGTTGTGCAGAAAACATCATCAACAAGTATGAGTGGGGATTTGGGGTCAATAGAGAAAGAATGTAGGTAGAAAGAACACAAAAACCCTAATGACCCAACAACATAAACACTTAGTTCATTTTGGATTTTCCAACTTAGGTTTTTGAATAAGGCATGAACATGGGGGTTGAATACAATAAATAGCGGCACAAAATCACTCAACATTTCCTATTTAGGATTCCTCAGATCAACTATCAATAATGGGCAAGTGAAGCAAAAGTGTAGATCAAACTTGAGCAAAACAAGGAAAAATGAGGCACAATGGGGTGCCAATAGGTACAACTATGCCAACCTTATTTTTGTGATTCTTTTCATAGATTATGTATTTCTTATCATCAAAGACCACTTTGTAATTATTTTCACACATTCATCCAACAGTCAGTGAATTATTTTATAACTTTGAAGTGTAATAAATATCTTTGATATTATTTTTTACCTTCTTTATTATTCACCTTTATAACTCCTTTTGAATCAACTTCCTTGAGATTTTTTAGCACCAAAATTAATCTTGGTCTTGAAACTTTTATCATATAAAATATCTCATTATTCCATAGCCTATTATTAGAACAATTTTAATCTAAATACCAACATATTTGGGAGTGTTTTCAACTTTGTCATATAATAAGAACAAATTACTTGGAGAAGATTCCTCATCCTCAACGACATAATTAACACTTATACTTTATTACATGCTTAAATAATATGTATTCCCTTTCAAAGTGACCATACTTATTACAATGAAAACACTAAATAATTTTTCTCTTATCAAATCCACCTCTTCCTCTTGTAATTGAATCACCTCTTCTTCCTCTTTTTCCTCTTGAATTATTTTGATTATTATCTTTACCTTATTCTTCATTTCTTTTACTATTACTACTGACACCTTTATCTTGTGTGATTTGAAATTTAAAAAAAATATTTCTTGTCATTTTATCTAAGTGTGTATCTTAGTATTTATACATGAGAAATAAGAGATCCAACTAGACGATCAAGCTCAAGAGTAGTCAAATCTATGCTTTCTTTAATAATTATTGCAACATGATTCCACTTTGGTGTGAGTGATCTTAATACTTTTTTCACCTCTTTGTTCAATAGTTATCCAAGGCTATCCATCTTTGTGTGTATATCCTTTACTCGTACAAAGTAATCACTCACATTTTTAGCTTTTGGTATCTTTAAATTCTTAAATTCCTCTCTTTAAAGTTTGCAACTTAACCACTTTGATTTGAACACTACCTTAGTAAACTTCTTGTAGAGTCTTTAAGGAATCCATGATTTATTTTGCATGTAAAATTATTATAAATAAGCTCTTATCTAGAGTGGTTTGAATATTAAATAAGACTTGACATTTATTCTTCTTAACCTCCTCCTTAACTACTTTGTAATTAGTTACAAGAGTGGATTAATTAGGTAACTCTTGATAACTAATTTGTAAAATTTCCCATAATTTTTTCTTGTCAAAAAAGCCATCATATTGATGCTCAAAAATTCAATCATTTCCATTAAATTCTAGAGTGGGGAAAGAGTTACTATTAGACACGATCAATTATTGCAACAATCTTAAATGAAAATTATACAACCTAAAAAACCAATACAAACACTTGTTCTAATATCAAAAGAAGATTTGAACCTACATTATTGTTACTTTTAATCTTAAGAAAACTAAAACATCTTAATAAACTAAAAAAAAATCTAAAAATAATCATTTTACTCATAATAACTAATAATTATAATTAAAAAGTGTAGATTAAGCTAGTTCTCCCATGCCTATCCACAATCGACATCTAAAAATAATCATTTTACTCACAATTACTTGCATACAACTCTCCTTTTTCTACATATTACTTGTTGAAAATTGAAAGAATATATTAATTTTGAATTGACATATAAAAAATAATTAGATAGCAATTATTAGTTCCTGCCGCCAAGCAGGAATACTTATGCATTCGCTCGGAATGCTTTTAACCGGCAGCATCAGCCAATCACATTTTTCCATTTAACATATTACTTATTTTTTTGTATAGTTTGAATTTGGAGAGCTATTTTATATATTGGAAAATTAGCATTTATCTATTTT
Organism: Sequoia sempervirens; assembly: GCA_007258455.2. NCBI lineage: Eukaryota > Viridiplantae > Streptophyta > Pinopsida > Cupressales > Cupressaceae > Sequoia > Sequoia sempervirens. Next base: position 205,105 of record VDFB02370349.1, on the reverse strand, counting down.
TCTATTCGTCCGAGTAGCTTTATAAATCATTTTCATTTTAAAATTCGAAAATGCGAAAGCATAAATTGATTAAATAAATTTAAGCAAAGGCATAGTTTAAAAGTTGGCTAGAGGTACGTAATCCATGAATGCAGATTAAATGCATTAAAATATCAGGAAAATGCGAGTGCATAAATTGATTAAATAAATTTAAGCAAAGGCATAGTTTATAAAACTGGCAGGTAGACGTACGTAATGCATGAATACAAATTAAATGCATTAAATGGCATCTGGCTCGAGGTGAAGGCGCTGGAATGGCTTGGTGGCCACGCGTGGCCAGGGTACTTTGGTCATTTAATATAGAGTTAAGCCACTTGCTATGCATCTCTATTACTTTGCGTGTGTTGTTTTTGTGTTCTGTAAGTGTGTGTTCTGAGGAAGAGTTTGTAGTGACTGAGCAGGAGATGTTATAGTTGTAGAGTCTAGACCCAGAAACGAGTTACTTGAGGTGATAATTTGTTAATTTTCAGAGTTTCGTTACATTAAAGTGCATAAGAAGTTGTATTTCATAGTGCTCTATTGTGTGGCCGAGCAAGGGATTTTGTAGTTGCAGAGTTGCACACTAGACAGTGAGACGAATTGCTTGAGGTCAGAAGAGGTAAATTTTCATTGTTTTCTTCTATTTGATACAAGAAATGCAAGTAGGGCTTCATAGTGCTTTAAGGCATTCTTATACTTTGATTATAAATTCATATTTTAAACTACTTTTAGTATTATCTATTCGAATTTCTTGTTGAAATGCGAAGGTTTCATCTGCGTTTGATAGGAATTATGTAGAAACCCTCTTGTCCATTTTACTTCATGCATGTGAGCCCTGTAAAGTTTGTATATTTTTTATTACTGCAAAGCGGTCCCATAAAGAGGGATTTGGAACCAAAATTATGTCATCGTGTGTGATAATGAGAGCTTTCGATCAATGAGTCGACAGTGTGTTGCTTTGAGCTTTTGCGTTGTCATCAAAGCATAAAGGATAGAGGGATTTTGTTAAAATTCATGGTTATTGTCCTCGTAGGCATAAATGCAAACAATGGGAGCATACAGAAAATAGGTGAACTGTTTGACAAAACTCGTGAAAGAAAAACTATTATATATGATTAGTTGTTTATATATTCATGCATTTGTAGAAGAAAAAATATCTGCATTTGATAGGAATTATGTAGAAACCCTCTTATCCATTTTACTTCATGCATGTGAGCCCTGTAAAGTTTGTATTTTTTTGATTACTGTGAAGCGGTCCCATAAAGAGGGCTTTGGAACCAAAATTAAGTCAACGTGTGTGATAATGAGAGCTTTCGAACAATGAGTCGACAGTGTGTTGCTTTGAGCTTTTCCGTTGTCATCAAAGCATAAAGGATAGAGGGATTTTGTTAAAAGTCATGGTTATTGTCCTCGTAGGCATAAATGCAAACAATGGGAGCATACAGAGAACAGGTGAACTGTTTGACAAAACTTGTGAAAGAAAAACTATTATATATGATTAGTTTATATATTCATGCATTTGTAGAAGAAAAAATGGGAAACTAATACAACAGTGGGTAGTTATAACCTCCAAAAAGAATCAAACCTGGAACAAGAGCAACATCCAAAAAATTGCGCTTTAAAGTCCCTAATATACTAGAGAATTTACCATAGCAGAATACAAATTTTCATTTGCACAGAGATAGACAAAAGAATGCAGTAGAAACCTATTTTCTGCCAGCCAGCATTTAAATTCTGTCAAATGTCGTGGTTACTGTTCTCATAGGTAGACATGTAAAATACGAAAGCATTTATAAGGCAGGTGAACTGTTTTACAAAAATCCTCAAGAAAATGGGCTTCCGGGGAATGCAATGAGTATTAAATCTGGACATCTTGATATTCACATGTTAACTTTGGCATTTTTATAGAGTTGGTAGCTCTCATTTACTCTTCTTTCATCTGATATCTAATTAATTAGGGGCTGTTAATTAGTCTTTAAATACATAATAATAAAAAGAAAGAAAAAATTATAAATATCCTTGTGGACATTTTAATTATGGGTTGTGATTTGTACTTGCATGTAGATGGATTAAGCACTCAAAAGTCATAGTAGATGTAGCGTGTCAGCTAAAAGGTCCATGTGACATTTCAGTCATGTTAAAGTAGTCAATTCCATATTTGTCATTTATCCTTGTATCATTAGATAACTAATTAATTAGGTAGTTGTTAATTAGTCTTTAAATACTTAGTAATTAAGAGAAAGAAAAAATTACAATTATCCTTGTGTACATTTTACCTGGTGATCAAATTCAAGGAACAAACATACAAAGCAAACAACAATTTGAGATTTTGTAATTGGAAAACTTAGACTAAATGCTTAGGAAGCTAGAAAATTGTATCTTGGGGTTATAAAAAACTATGTCAAATATGTTTTAGAATTCAAATTGCAATGTTGCCATAGAGCAGTCAAGTAACATTGCTTGATAAAATAATTTTAGACTTTGTGCAAAAAAGCAGTTAAATTCATTGCTAGAAGATTTGTGGTACAAGAACCTATGGCAACTAGTTTGTGTAGTTAATCTGATTTACATTTATACTTGTGTCTCTTGAATCTAAAAAATGCTTGCTAGTGTTTTAATGGTTTTGGCTATTAGTATCCATCGCAGTAGGAGTATTATATATTGCAATTGTAATTTTGGGAGTTGTTTGCATTTTGGTCATTTCCTTGAGCTTTATTGCTATTCTTTTAGAAAAACAAACAAATGGTCTTCGTTTTCTAATCAAAGCTTATTACATGGTGCAATGCTTTTGATTGGAAGAAGAAAGGTGGTGTAGCGGTCCAACTATAGCAAATTCTTCAAGAAAAGAGTACAGGGTGAGTTTCTAGAATGAACCTTCTCCTTTGTTTACAATTGCATAGAGTAGACAAAGAAAAAGGTTAATTCAAGATTCTCACTATATTGATTGTACTTGTAGTCATATTGTTGCTTTTGTTACAAGGACAATCTTTACAAATGGGTATTGTGAGTGGCATATGCTATATGGTTCATAAAAATTAAGCAATTGGGGTTCAAAAGTAGATCTTTGTTGCAATAACATGACATTAGAAATGCAATTATTATCCAATCAATTTCTTTGGTGGCTGATTGCACTTTATAATTTAAACATAGTCTTTTTTATTTTGAGAGTTTGATTCTGAATCCATATGCATACTTTGATTAAAACTAGTGGCTAAAGGTACATAATTCATTGATGCAAAATCAATGCATTGAATGGCATCTAACTAAAGGGGAGACTGTTTGGATTGATAATTAGTCTTTGAATATATAACAATTAAAAGAGAGAAATAAGTAATAATTATCCTTGGCCACATTTCACATTTTGACCTTTCAATCAAAGTCAATTAACAAAGTAGTAGTTAGACCTAAAGAAGGTTCAAGGACTATGCTGATAGAAAACCATTTTTTGGACAATGGCTAGACAATCTGTTGAAATTGCTTTACAAACTTTGAAGCAAATGCATTTTTCCTTCTGTTTACTTTCATTGTACATCTTAAATGGAAGTTGGGTTTTGCATTGCTGCAATGCATTTGGATACTTTGATTATAAAATCATAGTTTAGATCATTGTAAGTGTTATCCATTCGAATCTTTCCTTGAAATACCAAGGATTCATCTGAGTCTTGGAGGCAATGCACAGCTGTCCTATAAAGAGAGCTTTGGAACCAATGAGCTGTCATAAAGGATAGAGGAATATTGTCAAATATTGTGGTTATTGTCCTCATAGGCACACATGCAAAATATGGAAGCATATAGAAAGCAAGTGAACTCTTTAATAATCCCATGAAACATAGTCTTTGTATGCATCCATGCATATAGGTATGCATGTATATATGTGTGCATGTAATTATGTATATATGTATGCATGTATCTATGTTACCATGTATGTATGTGTGTATATAACAGATTACTATTGCATTTGCTTTAAATGCTTTTTTGTGGATGGCGCCAGCTAGTCATATTGTGGTTATTGTACATATTGCTTTTTATATATATGATCTCAATTTCGTAAGTTATTTTTTATATTAGTAAATTGGCATTTATCTGTTTTTGCAACCCATGGGAGTGGCTTTTTGAATCGTGTTTGTTTTAAAATGCTCATGAAAATGCAAATGCATAGATTCATTGATGGCTATGTGTCTTCATGCATATATGCATATTTATAGGATTTATTGCTATCATGTAAAGGCCACATAAATATTCATTCCCCAAGTCTATGGAGTCATTTGAATATGTGCATATTTTAAGGGATCTATTAATACATGGATATATGTATCCATGGATGCATGAATGCATATATATATGTATGCATGTATATATGTGTACATCCATGCATGTATGTATGCATCTGTGCATTGAAGCATGTGTGCAACTATGTGTCTATGTATACATTTTATCTAGCAATCAATGTCAACTAATAAACTAGCACTTGTACCTAAAGAATGTTCAAGGATTGTGCCAGTAGAAAACCATATGCATATCAATATGTTAGAGAGCATGTATCTATGCATAGGTGTGTATGGATGCTAATTGTTCTGAATTCTGGTTGCATGTGATTGCATTAAACAATTAAGAATAAGTGCTAGATAATTGAAGTAAAATGACCCCATTCAGTTGGCAGATCAATATTTTTCAGCCCTTTACATGTTAACTGAGAGGTTTGAAGCTTTTGTTGTTCATTGGCAGCTAGTTTGGCATTGATCAACAGGTTGAACTTGTTATGAAATGTGGTTTCATAGGCATTATGTAGAGACCCTTTTGTCCATTCTGCAGAGCTCTCCCATAGTGAGAGCTTTGGATCCAATGTGCTTTGAACTCGTCCCATAGTAAGAGCTTCAGAGGAATGTAAGGACAATGTGTTCAAAATGCTTTGGAAACTGTTAAGCAAAACCAATTTTGAGAAGCGAACCCAAACTCTAAAATTGCTTTGCACTTTTTGGCTGTCAGCAAAGCATGAAGGATACAGGAATTTTACTGTTATCAGATGTCGTGGTTATTTTCCTCCTATGTACACATGCAAAATATGGAGGCATAGACAGGGCAAGTGAACTGTTTGACAAAATTTCTCGGTGAAATGTGGTCCCCTAGAATGCACTGAGTATTTAGTCTGCGCACCTTGATATTCACATGTTAACTTTGTCATTTTTATCTAGTGTCTAGTTCTCATTTACTCTTCTATCATCTTATATCTAATTAATTAGGTAACTGTTAATTAGTGTTTAAATTTGGATAACATTTAAAAGGAAGAAATAATTATAATTATCCTTGTGCACATTACACCTATAACTCAAAGCCAATTAACAAAGCAGCAATCTAGAAAACTATGTCCATCTTAATATGGTAGACAGTATGTATTTGTGCATAATTTTATAAGGATGCCATGCATTGTGATTTCTGCTTGAATAAAGTTTGATTAAACAATTGATAGTTAGTGCTAGACAACCAAATGAAATTAACTTAGGTGAATGGAAATAGAATGACCCCATCCAATTGTAAAATGAATATTTATGTGGCTTTTACATGATAGCAGGCTTGCAGCCATGAGACTTCTTTGAAGCTTAAATGTCATAGTATATGTAGCATATTACCCAATAACTCTATCTCACATTTCATTCATGTCAATTTAGGCAAGTTCATATTTCTCATTTACCCTTGTATCGTCTCATATCTAAATAATTAGGCAACTGCTAATTAGCCTTTAAGTACATAGCAATTAAGAGAAAGAAATAATTACAATTATCCTCGTGTACATTTGAACTATTAATCAAAGGCAATTAACAAACTAGCACTAGAAAACCATGTGCGTGTTAATGTGTTGGATAACATGTATTTGTGCATAGGTGTATATGGTTGCTATGAGTTGTGATTTCTACCATTATGTAGTGCTTACTATTACTTGTACAACCAAGCCACATGCAAGTAGAATTCATAATTCATGGCATCCAGATACACTCAAGGACAAATACAAATCAAGGTTGTTGGCATCTTGATAAGAAAGATGATGAGATACATCCAATTAATGTATGTCACAACATCTTATTGAATGAAGATGATTTGGATGGGGAGGTTACAAATGAGAATCCTTATTGGTGTGTGACTAATGCTCTTTTTGAAGACTTGTCAAGAAAATTGCATGCCAATACTATTAGAAAATAGGTGGAATTAGATTTATTGATTGACTATGATTGATGGGTCAAATGTGTACAAGGATAGTTAAATAATTAGGCAGCTGCTAATTAGTCTTTAAGTACATAATAATTAAAACAAAGAAATAATTACAATTATCCTTGTGTGCATTTGAACTATTGATCAAAGGCAATTAACAAACTAGCACTAGAAAACCATGTGTGTTAATATGTTGGATAACATGTACTTGTGCATAGGTGTATATGGATGCTATGAATTGTGATTTCTGTTTGCATGTAGTTGGTTTAAACATTTAATAATTAGTGCTGGATAATGGAATGAAATGAACTTGGGAAAATGGAAATAGAATGACCCCATGGAATTGGAACATCAATATTTACGTGGCTTTAACATGATAGCAGATTTGTGTCCATGAGACTTATTTGAATCTCAAATGTCATACTGTATGTGGCGTATTAGCTAATTGGCTTAACATGATAGCTTTCAAACAAGTTAATTCAACGATCAATCAAGCTAATTGGCTAATGAATTGATTGTGTTGAGTGGTTAGTCATAGTTAATTTTTAGTCATCTTTATCCTCCAAATTAGTTAAATCAATCTTGCCTATTCACATTCACAGATACACAATCTTTCTGACCATTTTGCTTGTTTTTAATAAAATAGGAGCTTTAGAACAGGATATGTACATTCATCTAAGCATGATAAGATGTGGATTTTTGACAGATATTATGGTTTGAAATGCTGTCATGAATATGCATACAAAATATGGAAGCACAAGAAAAACATGTAAACTGTTTGACAGAATTCCTCGAAGAAATGTTGGCTCTTGGTGTGTAATGATTGCAAGTTATGCAAAGAATTATTTGTCAAAAAATCTTTTTGCAAACTTTCAAGCAAATTAACTAAATAGCTAATCAAGTTAACTGTGAATCAAGTTACTTGACCAATCAATGAAACTAGTTCATTGATAGATCAGTTTTCTTGAATAGTTAATTATAGTTAATTATAAATCATCTTTATTCACCAAATCAATTAAACCAATCATGGTATTCCTTTGTCTATGTTCAAGCCATCTGTTTATTCTATTTCTTTCGCTATTATTTCATGAAAGCTCAAATGTCATAGTATATGTGGCGTATCAGCTAATAAGTCCATCTCACATTTCGCTCATGACAATTTAGTTTGTCTCATCTATCTCCGATACATTAATCAAAGTCAATTAACAAATAAGTCAATCTTACACTTGACTCATGCAAATTAAGTCAATTCTATCTTTTACTCATTAATGAAATTAACTAATCAGCTTAACAAGATAGCTTTGAAACAAGTTAGGTCAGTGATCAATCAAGCTGTTTGACTGATGAGCCAATTGAGTTCAATGGTTAATCATAGTAATAGCAAAAAAATCCTTGTTAGATGATGTCATAGTTGAATTTTCTTTTGTGTGTCTATCTGCACTTTTGCTATAGCTTGAAGCAATGATACTTTATGGTTCAAGTATTAAGTGTAATTGGAAACCTTTCTTGATTTAAATTGATTGATTCAATTCTGTTTGGAAACCATACTTACAGTGGTTCTTTAGGCTCGATGCAAAACAACAATATAGTTAAAATGCATAGCGAAAGCCTATAGAGAACCATGCTCACACTTGCACATTTGGAATTCAAGAACCTATGATAAATAGTCTGCCAGGTTAATCTATTTTCAATTAATACTTGTTTCTATTGAATCTAAAAAAATACTTGCTAGTGTTTTTCGGTGTTTTGACTATTAGTATCCATTACACTATCACTGTCATCCATTGCAATTATAATTTCGGGAGTTGTTTGCACAAATGTGTTTTGATGCATTGTGAAACCCAACTTGCATTTCTGGGATAAAATGAAGCAAAATAAATAAAAGTAGCAATTTGTTACCTTGAGTAACTCGTCTCTTGGTGTTCATTCAATGAGCACAGGAGCTTTTGCTCTGTCACTGTAAACGTCCCCTTTGTATTGATAAAAGCTGTCAGTTTTCAAATCTATGCCTTTGCTTAAATTTATTTGTATATGGAGTAACATTGTTTTCAAATGCATGACTGATAATAACACGTATATTAGAAAACTTTGAATCAAAATACACAAATCATTAAAAAAATAATATTTCTCTCTTTGTCTTATATTGCTACAGATAGAGCTTCTTTTCAATCATCATATGTATACCCCACATATTCCTAGCCTAACTGTATTAACTTAGAGAGTCTTGACAAATTGCCAGAAGAGCTGACTATTTTCATCTTTGCATAAGCCTCCACTGTATTCCACACTATATTATTGTTGTCTACCTTTTTACCATCAAAACTTGTCTACATATGGAAAATGACTAAAATTACACATCCTTTTGTTGGATTACTTACCATGTTCTGCCACCTTAATAAGATCAGGTACAGCCGTAATGTATTAAAAATGAATTTATAACTGTGCAATGCAGTCAAGCCCCTGTTTTCCAAGTTATAGCCAAACAAACTATATGATTATACCACAAATGGAGATTCTTACTCCAAACAAGAGGGAATAAAAACATAAGATGCAATTGTTAGCCAGGTCCTTCATTGCTCCCTTGCTACTGGTAGATATCACAAAAAAGTAAAAACCTATTTCTAAGATGACAATGAATTTAAGGCACTTGAAATAAGTTTGTCTCTATAATATTGCCCACACTTATTTATCCCCAGCAGCTATGTATTGGCTTATAGGTAGATATAACAGTTGAAAATGCTATCGTAGACATATATTCACAATGTGGAAATATAGACAAGGTCCAGGAATTGGAAACAAGGAATGCATAGGAAACATAAGCTATGAAATACAATGACATGTAGCATAAACAAGTAACAGTTTAAACTCCAATAATCTGTGAAAAAGCTTTTATGAACATTGATTTTTTATCAGATTACTTTTGCAAAATACACGTACAGTAATGCAAAAAGGGTATCTGGTAATTTTGCTATCAATTCATATCACCCAAGAACTGCTTCCGACAGAGACACACTTCCTCCTCCATCTGTTTTAGTTTAGCAGAATCTGGTCAAGAACTTTATTTTGTTAAATGAAACAATCAGGAATTTGGAAAACAGAAAAAACAATGGATTGTTGAGCTTTCTAATTCATCATGATTTTTCAATTTTTTTACCCCACTTTTACAGCATACTGAATAACAAGCAACTAAAAACAACATTCAGAACTCTACAATGCTCTTGTAGAATGAGAACACAAACAAGTATTCAAGGGTACCTATGTTGTTTACTTCTGCTCCAAACTCTAAAAGAAGGCTCGCACAGTCTTTGTATCTATTTGTTGTTGCAATGTGCTAAACACAGGATATCAAAAAGATTTGTCATATTGTTCTGAACTCTCAATAAAAAAAGAATCTCCATATCCTACCATCAAAGAAAATGCATTAAAGTCAAAGGAGTTTGAAATTGAAGATAACAAACCTAATAGCACTCACTTGGATAAACTATTTTGTATAGTCTGAATTTTATTGGTTCCTAGCGTCAAGGCAGGAATACTCATGCATTCGGTTGGAATGCTTTTAACTGGCAGCATTGGGCAATCACATTTCAGCATTTAACATATTACTTATTTTTTTGTATAGTTTGAATTTGGAGAGCTATTTTTTATATTGGAAAATTAGCATTTATCTATTTTCCTATTCGTCTGAGTAGCTTTATAAATCATTTTTGTTTTGAAAATTTGGGAAAATGCGAACGCATAGATTGATTAAATAAATTTAAGCAAAGGCATAGTTTAAAAACTGGTGGCTAGAGGTACGTAATCCATGAATGCAGATTAAATGCATTAAAATATCAGGAAAATGCGAGCGCATAAATTGATTAAATAAATTAAGCAAAGGCATAGTTTATAAAACTGGTGAGTAGACGTACGTATTGCATGAATACAAATTAAATACATTAAATGGCTAGCTCGAGGTGAAGGCGCTGGAATGGCTTGGTGGCGACGCGTGGCTAGGGTACTTTGGTAATTTAATATAGAGTTAAGCCACTTGCTATGCATCTCTATTACTTTGCATGCGTTGTTTTGTGTTTTGCAAGCGCGTGTTCTGAGGAAGAGTTTGTAGCGATTGAAGGAGATGTTATAGTTGTAGAGTCTAGACCCATAAACGAGTTACTTGAGGTGATAATTTGTTATTTTCCACAGTTTCTTTCCATTAAAGTGCATAATGAAGCTGTGTTTCATAGTGCTTTAGTTGGACTATCACTATCACTTTGTGCCTGATGTGTCGGTGCATGTATGTATGTATGCATGTCTCTATGTACATATGCATTTATCTATGTGCATATCTATGTAAACATTTGTAGATGCATATATGCATGTATGCATATGTCTCTGGATATATCTATGCATATATGTATTTATGCATATATGTATGTGTGTATAGATGCATCTATGTGTATATGCATGCATGCATATGGATGCATATATGTTTACGTCCATACATGCATTTATGTGTGTCTACATGGATGTATCTGTACATATATATACATATGTATACATATATGTGTGTGTCTATATGTCTTTTCTAGGAAAGAGTTTACAGTGACAGGGAAAAGGTTGTCATGGTTCCAAAAAGGACACTCGTAGACAAGTTACTTCAGGCAATAAATAGTTATTTTCATCAGTTTTCTTTTATTTTAGAGTCCATAGGCAGATTGGGTTTCACAGTGCTCAGCCTACGCTAATCTTCATAGACTAGTTCCTCGGATGAGCGATTGTCTTTTGTCCAATGTACAATATGGGAGCTTAACAATAACTTGGTGCTTATGAGTCCTCTAAAGATTACATATCTTCAATTACTGTAGAATTGTTCCATAGTGCAAGCTTTAGAGCCACTGTGCTGTTAGCATGTGCCATAATGGGACCTTTCGAACAATATGTGGACAATGTGTTGAGAAGGCTTTACAAACTGTCAGGAAAATGCAATTTACAGATATAAGCCTAAACTCCACAATTGCTTTCAGCTTTCTCGTTGTCATTAAAGCATAAAGGAAAGAGGATTTTTTCCAAACTTCTAATTTATGTACTTTTACATGATAATTCACCTTATTAATTAATGAATCAAATTATCTTAATTAATTAATGTTCTTTTCCCTTCTATCATTTCATATCTAATTAATTAGGTAACTGCTAAATAGTATTTACATACATAATAATTAAAACAAAGAAATAATTATAACTATCCTTGTGCTCATTTGACCCATCAATCAAATTCAATTAATAAATCTGATTCCACCTATTCACTGATAGTATTGGCATGCAATTTCCTTGAGAAGTCTTGAAAAAGAGGATTAGTCACACACCAACAAGGATTCTCATTTGTAATGTCCCTATCCAAATCATCTTCATTGAATAAAATGTTGTAGCATACATTAATTGGATGTATCTCATCATCTTTCTTATCAGGATGCCAACAACCTTGGTTTGTATTTCTCCTTGAGTGTATCTAAATGCCATGAGTTATGAATTCTATTTGCATGTGGCTTGATTGCACAAGTAATAGTAAGTGCTACATAATGGTACAAAATAAACTTATGCAAATGGAAATGAAATGACCCCATTTAGTTAGAAAATCAATATTTATTTGGCTTTCACTATTAAGTGATAGCTGGTCTAGCATTAAACAATAGCTAGAAATTATTTTTATCAGAACTTAACAGTGCTAGCACAGGTCTGTGTTATTTTTTTGGCTTAGTATTAACAGGTTGCCATGGCCTATTTACACTTCTTTAGACACTTAAGCAAATATGGCATCTATTCCATTGATTGCTCTTAAAGAGCTTATGCCACCATTGCAATAACAAAATTACACTAATGCATGCATATGCAAAATATGTTCTATATTATAGGGTACACAAATAACAATAAGTATTTTAAAATTATAAAATGCAATTTGCATTATAAGAAACAAAAGTTCTTACTTAGGTTCTTCCTTGTCGAAATGAATCTACATAAGAATTTTGTTTTGTTTTTATGAATAACATAGTATATGTCACTCACTGTACTCATTTGTCTAAATTGTCCTTGTAACAAGGATCGCTGCTTTCAACTGTATTTAAACAATCACGCACAAACTACAACATGAGGTTAGCATATTAACCTTCCCCTTTTTAAAAAAAAAAAACAATGCAGAGTTTTCCAAATATGCGCTTCTAGGAAGATTTCCCATGGTTGTAGATGAAATAGTATATGTTTTTACAATTTGCTCACTTCTCAATTTTGTCATTGTACTAGGAAAAATTACTTGTGCCTATAATAACAGCCATAATTTTTTACATTGCTACAAGTATACTTGATCATTCAATAGCAGATTGCAAGGTCAGCTTTCCAAATTGTCTTTCTGCTTTTCTTGAAATGCAATTGAAATTCTTCAATATAATGACTGCATAAAGTTCTTTTTCATGTTTTCATTTTGTCATCTTGTATTCCTCATTTCTTTGAACACAAATGATTTAAAAGGCTGCTTGCACATATAGAAATAGGAAAATGCATTTTCCACAATTGCAATAGTAATTTGTCTTTGGAAAATAGAACAAGTTTTGCTTATGTGTTAACTAGTTATACTTCCTCTATACAATATCCATAGAATAGAATGAACTACTAGAATGCAATTTTTAAACCCTGTTTGCAGTTTCAAATAGCCTATAAAGTCATAAGTCTTTGTTTTATGTCAACTGGTTTTTACCTATATGCATTTAAGGCAATTTTGTTCATAAGACTACTTATATCTGTGGCAAGTTGCTATGCACTGTGCAAGTGAACGTATGTTTAATCTTCCTGTATTGCAAAAAAAGACCACAAAGTTAATTTCAAAAGCTAACATGGCACATGAGTACAATGAATGATGTACTACGTTACTCATAGACATGACGCAATATTTTTCCATGGTCTTGTTTACATGCAAAATGACATTAACCACAATTTTTTTTTGCTCACATTGCCAATTTCACTGTGTGCTTTAAACCTCTAAAGTAAGAGAAAACTGAGGAAAGAAACTATTTATTGCCTCAAGTAACTCATTTTTGGTTCTAGACAGTGTAACTATAACAAAGTCTGCTCAATCATTGTAGACTCTCTTAGAACAAAGACTTGTAGAATAGAAAAACAATTTTCCCAAAGTAATAGTCATGCTTAACAAGTGACTTAAGTCTATAACAAATGAACAAAGCAGCCTGGCTATACATGTCCACCAAGCCATTCCAACAGTTTCTCATCCACCCACATGCTATTTAATGCATTTACTTTGCATTTATGCACTGTGTGCCTGCACCTCTGAGTTTTAATCTCTATTTTTTATTACTTAATCGATCTATGCCTTCGCTTTTGCTCAATGGACCTATGCCTTTGCATTTTCCTCAAATTTTTAAAACTCAAATGATTTTTAAAGCTATTCCCACAAATAAGAAAAGCCATAGATCTTCTTTGATCAATCAATGCCTTTGCATTTCCCTGATTTTTTAAAAACATAAATGATTTATGAAACTATTCTCTACATGCCACTTAATTCATGTTTATGTGAATAACTTTTAAAATCATTTTCTCTTTGAGAAAATCAGTCACTTAGAAGTACATAGAAACAAAGGAATCCAATTACACAAAACATTTAAAGACCATAGACTGAGATTGACAATGTGAGCAAAAAAGATTCTTATCCACCATTTCTTGCATGTAAACAAAGCTACCTGAAAATATTGTTTTGTGTTTGTGGCATTGAAAGTATACATCATGCATTGTACTCATTTATCCAATTTTTCAATGTAACAGGAATAAGTACATACAATCCTGGTGGGGGACAGTGGATGACAAGGTCAGGTTGAAGAATTAATACTATTTTTCCCTTGTGCTTCTAAAAAATTGTTTGTTGTATAATATGTCACGTAGGCTTCTGCTACTACTCAAGATCCATTTTCCAACATATATAGAGATTATTATCTTCCAAGATGCTCGACAACATGATTAATACTATAGAATGCTATTGAGTAAAAGCACATAGGTGACATAGGAAAAAACTATAGATTTTGTAATCTAGATGATAGCATTTGATACTATTCATACATAACATCTGCTATTCTCAAACACATTAGGATACAAAAGAAACAAAGAAAATGATAGACGTTGACACCTATGAATTGACAAAGTGCCCCCAAATACCAAACATTGACTACGCGCTTAAGAGCGAGGGGCTTTGCAGATTAAGTACTTTTGCATACAATGTTGGCGATTGTTTGTTTGACTCATTACAACTACTGCTTAACAATCGCTACACATCAATTCAACTACAAAACGAAGCTATAGATTACTTCTTGAGTTTCCTTCAAAACAAGGACAAAGAAGCAATAAAATCATACAACTATGAACTAGACCCTGATACTCTATATACATTGCACAAAGTACATGATCCGCAAACATATTTCTGCAGAATGTGATTATCTGCAAAGCCATAGGTAGATTGCACTGAAAGTGGATTGTGGGGTGACTTATTCTGCATTCACTGGATATCCAAATGGTTGAATATACAAATATGCCTTTGGTCAAGAACAACAACAAGAAGGTACTTATAGTTCAATAGTTCTGATTACACAAAATCAGTCTCTATACTATTTCATGACATGAATTCTTTAAGTGGACACTTTGAACCATTGTTAAAAATTGAAACACAAAACATAACTTCAAAACAGCCCGTAGGTTCACATGAAATTAAAAAACTGTGCACAAAGTATCCTTGAATATCAAACATTGACAATGTCCTTAGAGCTGAAGGCCTTTGTAGATTAAGCACATTTGCATACAATGCTGGCGATTGTTTGTTTGACTCGCTTCAAGTACTACTTAACAATTAGTACACCTCAACTCAATTATGAAATGGAGCTATAGATCATTTCCTAACTTGCCTTCAAAATAAGGACAAAGAAGCAATTAAATCATATAACAATGAACTAAATCCTAATACTTTATATACATTGCACAAAGTACATGACCAAGAAACATACTTCCGCAAAATGCAATTATCTGCAAGACCATGCACAGACCATAGTGAATGTGGATTGTGGGGTGACTTGTTCTGCATTCACTGGATATCCAAATGGTTGAAAATACAAATAAGCCTCTGGTCATTGACAACAACAAGAAAGTACTTAGATTTTGATGATTCTGGATATACAAAATCAGTCTCTATATTGTTCCATGATACAAACCCTCTGGCTGGACATTTTGAACCGCTTCTAAGAATCAAAGCCCAAAATCTAACTCGCCAATGCTCAACAAGCTTACTCCAACTTAAAAAGTTGATAAGAAGTGGTCCACAATACAAAATTACTTACTTGAACAAGACACATGCTTTGCCAAAAAAAAGAAGAATTTGATACCATTTGTCACAACAAACAATTTTAAACATAAATCAACAATAAGACTTAATCAACTAAAGAACTTGATTAGAAAAGAAAAAAAAAAGAAAGTATACCTACTAGTCCAAAGAAAAAAAAAAACATTGTCACCAATAGAAATTTATAAAACAGTAATACAAGATACACCAAAATACCCATGTGCAATTTTCCAAGTGCTTTGTTTGAACAAGGACATCAGGACATTCAAAGAAAAACAAAAAGAACTATACTGTAAGCTACTACAATCAGATTCCTTACCATTCACAGATTTCATATGCCATGTATGCTACTTTGCATTGAAACAGTCCACTATTCCAAAGTATGCTACCCCACAGAAAATAAGAACTAATAGACCATTGTGCTATGTGCAAAATTTAACTCAGCTAGAAGAACGACTTGTCTCACTTAGAATTGCATTTGCACAGATTTGGGAACTAGGGTTCAAAAGGTCTCAAATAGGCCTAACAGGTTCTATTATAAATGTTCCTGTTAACATGAACATTGTACAAAGAGCATTACCACAATCAATTAACAACACACAAACAATTGTTGTTTCATTGAA
Source organism: Sequoia sempervirens (assembly GCA_007258455.2). Lineage (NCBI taxonomy): Eukaryota > Viridiplantae > Streptophyta > Pinopsida > Cupressales > Cupressaceae > Sequoia > Sequoia sempervirens. Next base: position 188,899 of record VDFB02370349.1, on the reverse strand, counting down.
AAGGCGCTTACAATACAAAAATGCATTTCAAAAAGGCATGGTGTGCCCAAATGTCATCATGCAAGCTTTGACTCAATTAACAAGGAGACCATTATACAAAATGCACAAAGTCCACATAAACCAAGATTGGAAAGAAGTTCTCCAATGCACTCAAGAAAATGAAGACAATAGTCCACAAAATACAAGTGAAACAAAATCAGATAGTGAAATGGAAAATGAAAACCCATCGGAAACATTGATACATGGATTTACTGAGTCTAGAAGTATCCATAACATGGAAGACAAGATTATTGAAATTGCACCTGCAGAGGACAAGTATCCAATTGGAATATTTAAGGACATGTATGCTGAAGAAATGAATTTCCCAACTTTATTCTTTGGCAAACCACGTGATAATGACATTGTAAAAAACTTTACATATCAGAAAATAGTACGCTGGGAGCTCTTACAGTCACAAAGACAATTTGCATATCATACAACAAACATTTTTTTCAAAGCTATTAAGGTACTAATACAACAAGTATTGTCTACAATGACAATAAGAATTTGAAAAGGCCAGTTAAAAGACGAAAGCTATTTGCAAAAGACGTTAAACACAAACCAAATCTAGAAAAAATTCTTAAATCAGATATTGGATATGTTGATTTCAAAAGAATAAGAATCTCTCCAGACTATTCACAACAACTTAAGAAAAATGTATTTGCTATGATTCGACAACTAGGACCACCGACATTTTTCATCACTTTCACTAGTGCTGAGCAAAATTGGGATCCACTAATTCAAACATTACAAGAGCTGCACAATCTACACCAATCAGCACAAAACCGTCAAGAATCTAATGACCCAACACACATTGACAAATTTGAACTAATCAAGAAAGACCCTATCACTTGTGCACGTTACTATAAACATAGAATAAATGCAATAAAAAAATTGATACTTACAGATGACTCTTTCTTTGGCAATGTCATTGATTACTTCTCAGTCACTGAGTTCCAAAATCGAGGAAATGAACATGATCATTTCCTCATATGGGTTAAAAATGCACCAATCTACACAGAAAATAACAACATGGACATCATAGCTTTTGTTGATAAGTATATTACTTGCGACACTGAAAATTTGGAACCTGCTTTGGCAATGCTACACAAACATCATCATACAAAGAAATGCAAGAGATCAAGAAAATGACTTTGTAGATACAATTTTCCTTTCCCACCAATGCAAAAGTCAACTATACTTTTACCAATACTCCAAAAGACTGAAGCGATAACTGCAAATGCCACTGACATCTTTTCAAAACTCCAAAAAGCAAACTATGATGAAACATTCACTTTTCAAATGTTCTTAAAAGAAATAAACTTAACTGACAATGAATACATTGAAGCTTTGAGCTCAACATTAAACAGGCCTACGCTTTTTTTACAAAGAAAACCATCACAAATATGGAACAATAGTTTTTCAAGGAAAATTCTAGATCTTTGGAAGGCTAATACAGATGCACAATTTGTCCTCAATGCATATGCTACTGCAATGTATTGTAGCTCATATATTGCAAAAGTAGACAAGTCAATGACATATGCATTCAAAAGAATACGTACAGACCACAAGCAAGACAATATTGATGCAATACGAATGGTAAGTAAACTTGGAAATGCCATGCTTAACTTGCAACAAATGTCATCACAACAAGCTGCACATATTGTTTTGTCATTGCCATTAAATTACAGTTCAAGAAAATGTATATTCATTGATACACGATCTGACAATGATCGCACATTTATACTAAAATCTATTAAACAATTGAGCAATGAGCCAGACGAATCAGAAAATGTTCTTGCAAAATCTATTATAGACTACTATTTAAAACGTCCTGAAACAATGGTGGACATATGTCTTGCAGAATTTGTTTCAAGATACAACAAATACGGTGCTACAATTGAACCAAAGGCCAAACCAAATGTGGTACGGTTTATCAATTTCAACAAACACTTTGATATAGAGAATCATTGTAGAGAGCAATTGGTTCTCTATGTTCCATTTACCATTAATGAGCATACACTCAAACAAAACTTTGACTCTTGGGAACATGCATACATATACCATGGACAAACCATTCAAACAAATAGTGCAAAGTTCATCCACAACACAAACTCCGCATGGGGTGACATTGACAAAGCTATAAATGATCTTCAGTCTCTTGAAGATGAAAAGCTCATTGACCTACCAATGCAAGCAAAGCTTCGCCAGAAAGAACTATATGACATACAAATAGACCTTCCAAACATAGGTCGTTCTAACCCAAATACCATGCATTCCAATGGATTTGAAATTGCAAAGCACCCACAGATTATAGATAACAATGAATACTACAAGTTAAGACGAATGTTAAATAAAGAACAACAAGCAATTGTTAAAGATGTTCTCATAAAAAAGATGAAAAATCCACAAAAGCCATTGCACTTGTTTTTGACTGGGGGAGCTGGAACAGGAAAGACTTTTACAGCAAAGGCCATCTACCAAGCTCTCATTCGCATGTATAGCAATTTGTTGACAATAATCCAGACAAACCCAAGGGCTTATTAACTGCATATATAGGTAAAGCAGCATATAACATAGGGGGATTCACATTACATTCAGCATTTCACATACCTTTTAATACATCAGAATTCCTGCCACTGAACACTGAAGTGCTTGACACTATGTCAAAGCACTATGATCAATTGCACATACTTCTTATAGATGAGATATCATTAGTTGGCTCAACATTCCTACGGTATATTGATAGAAGACTACGAGACATAATGCAAATGCCTACAACATACTTTGGAAACCTTGATACAATATTTTGTGGTGACCTTTACCAGGCACAACCTGTCCTTGACTCTGTCATTTTTGAAAATAGGCCTACTCCAATTGAATTAATGCCTTATAGTTTCTAGAAATACCACATAAAATGCTATTGATTGGTGACTACCATGAGACAAAAAGATGAAATATTTATTTCAATCCTTAATAGACTACGAGTAGGCATTCAGACAACTCATGACATAGACTATCTCAACAAAATTTTCTTTCGTCCTGTACCATTTGATCCATTGCTTCCGCACCTTTTCTATAGGAGAATTGATGTTCAAGCACATAACAACAAAATGCTATCAATCATTCCAACCCAAATGATAGTGCTAGATGCAATAGATGAACTTGAGGAGGACCTTAATGCAATACGAGTATACAGTCACACAACGACGCTTCCATCACAAATATGCTTGAAACGAAACATTCTTGTTGAACTTTATGCAGGAAATTACAATGTTCAAGATGGCCTCATCAACGGTTCAGATGGAATTTTTAAAGCATATACAACACAAAACAAAATTGATATTGTCTGGATTAAATTTAATGACCCATCAATCAGACATCATCAACGCACAAAACTAGCACAATGCTATTCTACTATCATTGACAAAGACTGGGTGCCTATACAACGCATTGCTAGGCCAATCCAGAAAATAACAACAAACAAGAAAATTACAATTAGAAAACAATTTCCAATACAAGTAGCATGTGCACGAACCATACATCGACCCCAAGGATTAACAATGGAGGCCTTGGCTTTTGATCCCACAGGCATTAGACATCATGGGCTAACCTATACAGCTCTATCATGAACAAAATCAGTAGAATCATTATTTCTGTTACAACCTTTAACTACAAAAAACTTCAAAGTTAAAGACAAAATACAACTAGAAATATCTCGTCTCCAGACATGTGCACAATGGCAATTTGATAACCAAAGCACATGTTCAGAAAACAAATCACATATGCTCCTATGTACATTGAACACTCGTAGCTTGAAAGCACATGCATAAGACATTGTCAATGACTATGGCATAATGCAATCTGATATCTTGTGTCTCCAAGAAACACATATGCATCCCTTTGAGCTAAATATCTTGCTGCAGTATTTTGATAGCTTCTCTGTACATAACATACATGGCATAGCAACTTTAACCAGGAAACATTTATTCCTGTCAAAAACAAAACAACATGAAACATCAAATATTGAAGCCATCACATCAACAGTAATGCTATCTAACAATGAACTCAATGTTTGTAATATTTATGCAAGACCTGCAACTGCCATACATGAAGTTATCACAATCTTGCAAATAATTATTGCATCCACAAATTCAGAAAACATGTACATTTTAGGCGATTTTAATGTGGACATGTTTTCAGAAAGCAGAAGCAAAAAAATACTTCACAGTTATATGCAGCAGAACAATATACAATTTATGTTGAACCAACAACACAGCATGGGAAAGTCAGTCATTGACCACATTTGGTCCAACACGACTACAAATATATGCTCTATCTATAAATCAGAAGCATATTGGACTGATCACAATCCAATTTTCCTAAAATTGCATGTTGCCCAATAGACAAATTCAACTTTATAGAACTTATAGCCTTATATCACTTTTATGCTTTGCAATGCCTTTTTCAATGCTATATCCATTATTTGTAGGAGATCTATGGATGAAACTAAAAGACAGTCAAAGCAAATACAAACCACACAAGAAGAATCAGCACAATGGTAAAGCACTCATAGTATTATTCCTTCATACTCATTCACCCAAATCACAAATATTCAAATAACATTGTTCCAATTCTTTGCAGGACACCAAAAGATGTATCAAAAAGATAGGCAAAACAAGTGCAAATTGCACAGGAAGAGTCAACACAATGGTAAAGTGCTTGGTTCTTCATTGTACCACCATTTGCCCAGCTTGCTAATATTAAATTAGCATTCAATTGACATTATCCTTGTTCCTTGTAGGACAAGAGTCAAGAAACCTAAGATTGTTTCAATCGAACAACTAAATGCAAAAAGAGTTGGGGACACCTTCCAAGGTGATGTGCTTGTTGTCTACAAAGCAACATTGGATAAGGCCAACAAAGCACGAGAAATGATGTGTGCTGATTTAACAGATCACAAAGCAGAAATGACAATCACGTTAAATGTTAGTGGAAACCTTGTGTGTAAACATGAGCCTAAAATAGTCCCGGGGTCAGCTATCTCAATCTCAGATTTTCAAGTTGCACCTAGGACATATTATGACAGAGGTGACTATGATTGCATTTTGATTTTAACAAACATAAGCACCACTAAAAACATCCCATGCCTCTGTCAAGAGTTCAAATTCATTCCAAGTACGACTATCAGCCAACTGCTACCAACTATAAATGAGTACCCAGCTGGCACAATAGTTGCGCTAGTAGTTGGTGCCAAGAAAATGGGTACCCAATTTGCAGTTGACATCAAAGATGGCCACACTGACATAGACAGAGCACAGGTATTTTGGTCTACAAAATTTTTTCCTGTTCTTTCAGTTTCAACCTTTTCTCATTCTACAGTGGTCTCTATAACAATTTCCATAACAAAATCTAATTCTCTCATTGAATCGCAGGTGCTATTACGGTCAACATATGAGCAACAATACTTTGCAATCGAAGACCAGTTGCATACAAATAAAACACCTGCAATGCTTTTCAAGAATGTTGTAAGAAAAACAGATCAAAAGAACACGTTTCACACATGTCGGTCAACATTCATCTGTAACTTGAATGACAAAAGAAGCTTGGAAAAACTCAACAGCCTACTACATTCAACTTTTAAGGTAACAACATTCATTTTTTTTTAAACTATCGCATCCAAACCTGTATTTTTTGTCTCCTCTAACAATTTTGAACCATATTCTATAGGTTTCTGGTACTCTAAAAGCAGCAAATGCATTTTCCAATCCATTTCATGCATGCTGTCCAAAATGCAAATGCAAATTCACTGCTTATGGCACACTCCAAGAAAAAACTGCTCACTGCAAACAGTGCAACCAACAAGTCAATTATACATTCTGTTTGCAACTTAAAACTATCATTACAACTTATGACAATCAAACAATTCAGTCTTCAATTGACCAGGTCACCATGCACCATCTATTGCCCACACTGCAAAACCTCAGCTATGAAGACTATATCAAGGACAAGTCAGCAGTGATATTCATCCTACGGGACTTCAGCGCTGAAGGACATTTTAGCCTTGACCAAAACAATGCCATTGTTGAAGCCATTTGCATTGACAAATAAATAGGAAACATCACCAGAAGGTAAAAAAGTCATTCATATGTAAACTTTTTCTCTTGTGAACCAACACCTCAAATCACCATCCATACAAACTATGTTTCTAATACGTAGCATTTTCTTGGCTTTACAGGAAACTAGGAATACAGGAGTACAGATTTACATTGTTCAGACTTTAACTTTTTCGCCTTTCCATGCTCCAAGACATTTCACTGGTTTTGACATGTTAAAGACATCTTTGGTTTTAAAATACTCTATTGCTATTATACATTTAGACACTTTTATAGGTTACTATGTTAAAGTCTTCTCGAATATGGACATCTGAAAATCTAATCTTGTTTTTGCACCTACGAAGACAGTGGTTCTCTATGTACATCGACATATATGTTCAATAATTATTACCCCTCTATGCATAATGCCATTCAAACTATATAGTTTAAATGTTTCCTTTTGCATTCTGTCGTTTCTAGCTTTTCCAATATTTGCTCTCTGTTTGTTATGTTTTCGAGAGTTTATGGTGACTGAGTAGAAGTTGTTATGCTTGCACACTCCAGACCCATAAACAAGTTACTTGAGGCAATAAATAGTTATTTTCCTCTGGCTTTTTTCATTTTATGCTGTTAATGCAACCAAGTCTCGACACTACTTTTATGCATTGTACTTTATAGTCACTTTTCCATCACGCATTCTAATGTATAAAGTACATTCCTGTATAGAGAAATCCATTTGTTGCTTTCGCTGCATATATGCATATTTACATGTATATATGCCTCTATGTCCATATGCACATATGCACATATTCATGTATGCATGTATTCATCTAAGCTTCTACGTATCCCTGTATGCAATTGCATATACATGCGTCCATGCATTTATGGATGTGCCACTCTAGCCTTGTAGCAATTTATTCTGTTCTTATGGATATCGCATATAGGAACACTAATTAGCTCTTTCACCGTAGATAACAGTTGTTTTCGTAAATGCCAAATTGAGCTTATATGTATCAAGATACATATATACTCATACTTAAAACTACTGATTTATGATCTCTATTGTTCCATTTTCGTAGACATGTTACTATTGCAATCAAATGTGTAAAGCATTCATGTCCAAAGAAATTAGAAACAGGAGTGGCAATATGTTACACAACCTTGTGTTATGCCTTTATAGCAGTTTTTTCATTGCATTTCAAGAAAAGCAGAAACTAAAATTTTATTCATATTATTTCATCTATGGCATTTACAGCTTTTGCAATAATTATTACAGGCATAGAGTTCAGTGTTGAATAGTTCTATTGTTCATGTCATGGCTTCAACATTGTTCATGTCAAATTGCATTATCTGACAAAGTTAACATGTGAAAACCAAAGTGTCCATTATGAACACTTATTGCATTCCATGGGACCACATTTCTTTGAGGAGTTTTTTCGAACAATTCGCTTCCCTTGTGTATGCTTCCATATTTTGCATATGTGCCTATGAGCACATTAACTATAACAGTTCACAAAATTCCTTTATCCTTTATGCTTTCATCATAGCGAAAAAGCTCAAAGCAATTGCAGAGTTTAGGTTTAGAGAACACAAGCTTACAGAACACAAAAACAACACACACAAAGTAATAGAGATGCATAGCAAGTGGCTTAACTCTATATTAAATGACCAAAGTACCCTGTCCACGGGTGGCCACCAAGCCATTCTAGCGCGTTCACCTCCAGCCAGATGCCATTTAATGCATTTAATTTGCATTCATGCATTGCACTCGCATTTTCCTATATTTTAATGCATTTAATCTGCATTCATGGATTACGTACCTCTAGCCGCCAACTTTTACACTATGCCTTTGCTTAAATTTATTTAATCAATTTATGCATTCGCATTTTCCCGAATTTTTAAAACAAAAATGATTTATAAAGCTACTCAAATGAATAGGAAAATAGATAGATGCTAATTTTCCAATATTAAAAATAGCTCTCCAAATTCAAACTATACAAAAAAATAAGTAATATGTTATATGCTGAAATGTGATTGGCCGATGCTGCCAGTTAAAAGCATTCCGGGAAAATGCATAGGCAAATTAAAAATGGGTTCACAAGAAAGAGCTTTTGATTCTGAATCCATATGCATACTTTGATTAAAACTAGTGGCTGAAGGTACACAATTCATTGATGTAAACTCAATGCATTCAATGGCATCTGACTAAAGGGGACGTTGTTTGGATTGCTAATTAGTCTTTGAATATATAACAAGGTTTAAGGAGAAAACTCTCATTATCGCACATGTTGACATAATTTTGGTTCCAAAGCTCTCTTTATGGGACCGCTTTGCAGTAATAAAAAATATACAAACTTTATAGGGCTCACATGCATCAACTAAAATGGACAAGAGGGTTTCTACATAATTCCTATCAAACGCAGATGAAACCTTCTCATTTCAACAAGAAATTCAAATAGATAATACTAAAAGTAGTTTAAAATATGAATTTATAATCAAACTATAATAATGCCTTAAAGCACTGTGAGACCCTACTTGCATTTCGCAATTGTAAACAAAGAAAAAGGTTCATTCTAGAAACTCACCCTGTACTCTTTTCTTGAAAAAATTGCTACAATTGCAGAATTTAGGTTTACATTGTTCCAAACTTCTCATTACAGCACAGGTTAACAACACATTGGTTCTAAAGCTCTCTCTATGCCACAGCTCTACAACAATTGAAGATATATAGTCTTTACAGGGCTCACATGTAGTCAATAGAATAGACAAAAGGGTTTTTACATAATCCCTTTCGAACCACATTTCATGGATCCACATTTATTCCACGACTTTTGTCAAACAGTTCACTTGCCTTTTGTATGCTTCCATTTTTTGCATATGTGCCTATGAGGACAATAACTATGACATTTGAAAAAATTCTTCTATTTACATGCATCCATTCATCTTGCCCAGAGATACACATATACATGCATCTATGTATACATGCACCCATGGATATATGTATCTATGCAACTTCATATGCAATCCATGGATATTTCCATACATGCATATTTAAGCATTTATGTATCCAACTATGCATCTATATCTATCTATCCATCCAACTATGTTTCTATGTATTCTTCTACCTATAGATGCATCCATGCATATATGTATCTGTGCTTCTATGTACATATGTATACAAGCATCTATCCATATATGTGTCGATGTATCTATGGATACATCTATTCATAGATACATGTATCTACGCATCTATGGATACCATGATAGATGTCCACATCCATGTATCTATGGATACATGTATCAAGTAGCTCGTTTATGGGTCTTGACTCTGCAGCAACAACATCTCCTGTGACTACACAGATCTGCAGAATAACAAAAATGAAACGCTCAAAGTAATCACAATGCATCTCTAGTCACTTAAATCTATATTACATGATAAATCCACATGCCATTTAATGCATTCACTTTGAAACACAAACAAGAAAACAGCTAAATACCACTTTCCAAATCAAAAAAATAACTTTTGAAACATCAACTTCCAGAATTAAATACCAATATGCACAAAGTGATCATATTACCCTAACTAGATGACTATGAAGCACATGTTACCTATGCAATCTAAAATCTAAAGATACATACCATCCTTATGCACCTATGCACAAATACATACTGTCTAACATATTAACATGTACATGGTTTTCCACTGCTACTTTGTTAATTGGCTTTGATTAATAAGTGAAATCTGCAGAAGGATAGTTATAATTATTTCTTTCCTTTATTTCTTTCAGTTCCCAACCCGATGGGGTCATTCTATACTTACTATTAATTGTTTAATACAACTACATGCAAGTAGAAATCACAACTCATGGCATCCTTATACACTTATGCACAAATACATGCTCTCTAACATATTAACATGCACATGCTTTTCCATTGCTACTTTGTTAATTGGCTTTGATTAATAGCTGAAATGTGCACAACGATAATTATCATTATTTATTTCTTTTAATTGTTATGTATTTAAAGACTAATTAGCAGCTACCTAATTAATTACATATGCATTATTACAAGGGTAAATGAGCACTACAAACTCGATAACAATGACACAGTTAACATGCCACTATCAAGGCGTTCAGTCTAAATACTCATTGATTACAATATGCTAAACATATTTCAATTTTATATGCTTCCGTATATGCATATATAAATGTGTCTTTTTCTTCATTTCATTATGTATCTATGTATCCATAGATGCGATCATGCATACATCGATTTATGCACATATCTCGCCATCTCTCCATGCATCTGTCTATATATGTATGGATGTATCTATGGCTACATGTATACATCAATTTATGCATATATGCACCTATGAATTGCATACACACATCCATGTATATATGCATCTATCAATATCTTGCATGGATACATGTATATATGCATGTATGGACTCATGCACCCATGTATTTGTCTTTGTCTCTGCCCATCTGCAGATGCATATATGCATATTTCTACACATCCATGTATTTGCACACCTCTCTCTGTAACATATCTATCTCTGTCTGCATACATGTGTCTATGCATCCATCTATGCATGTGTGCATGTACTACATGCACATATGCATTTGTGCATGCATATACAATACTCTTCCTTAGAACACAAGCATGTACAACATAATACAACGTCCACAAAGCAACTGCGATACATTGCAACTGGCTTAAATCTATATTAAATGGCCAAAGTATGCTAGCCACCCATGGCCACCAAGCCATTCCAGCGCCTTCCCCACCAGCCAGATTCCATTTAATGCATTTGCTTCAATTATTTTGAGACCTCTATGTGTTTGCATTTTCCTGATATTTCAATGCATTTAATTTGCACTCATGGATTACGTACCTCTACTCGCCAGTTTTATAAACTATGCCTTTGCTTAAATTTATTTAATCAATCTATGCGATCACATTTCACTGATTTTCTATAACAATAATGATTTATAAAGCTATTTTGATAAATAGAAACAGATAAATGCTAATTTTCCAATATAACAAAATTAAAAGTTATATGTTGACATACATTCATGCATATTGTCCATACATGCATTTATGCATATATGCCTTCATCCATATTTGCATGTGTATATGAATACATCCTTCCATGTAACATATGCATTTGTATCTATATGCAAATATGCATGCATCCATGTATACATGTATTCATTTCTCCATCTGTCCATGTAGTTCTGTTTTCTGTGTATACATGTGTCTGTTGATGCATCCATGCATATATCTGTGAATAGCTCTACGTATTTCTCTCTCCATGCATTTATTGTTCTCTAACGCATCAGCATTTGCATTTTTTCAGTTTCATGATCTTCCATATTTATTGTTTTCATAGTATATGCATAACAACTTCCACTTTGTCTTCTATTTTGACTCTTCTATCCTTAAATATCATTATATTTTTATATCTATTCTTCTCTTGTCGCATTTCGAGGAAGCTCAAGGATCTCAGCACCTTGTTCAGTACGAAGGAGAGTGAGAAATGGACATGAGTCTTTTTTCTGTGTTTATATTGACACACTCAGCCCTATGATGATTTTAAAAAGCATAACCAATAACAAACTAGACATTCTTCCACCCTTTGTTGGAAGAAATAATCACTTCATACCCTATCGATTCCATTCATTTCCATTTCCACCCTTGCACATCCTTTCTTCTCAAATCAAATACATTTCAAAATCCATTTATATGCTTTCCTTGCATCATACCAATGTGTTGCATTCCTTTTTTCATTCAATCCAGCTCACTCATTCAAATTTTTATTTCTTGCATTTAATTTTAAGCATATAACTAAAAAATGATAAATTCATATCATTTACATTCCATTCATTCTCATATCCACTCTCGCATATCCTTGCATCTCATCATAACTTATTCATACACCTTACTTGCATTTCATCATTCTCTCAATTGCCTCTCTTTGTTGCACTCGCATTTAACTCATTCTTCTTTTTTACCCTCACATATCTTTATCTATCTATACCTCAAATATACCTTCATCCATCACAACAAAATTCACACCATACCAAACAAAGAAAAAGATGAAGAAAATATCAAGGTTATGCAATTAAACACTGAGGGCTTCGTAAATAACAATCATAACATAGAGTTGTATTCAAGAGTTTTTTTCAAAACGTCTTTTCTAAATCTTGTTTATTACAGATCCCTAAAAGCGCGTATGATAGTTTCTTAAAGCCTATAATGTCTAATCAGATTTAAAAAATATTTACATGTATCCATGCATTCAAATGCATCATTAGATATCCTTTATACACTTGTTCAAAAAACAATAATGTATATGTTTCAAATGCAAATTGTTTCTGACATTTCTAGCTTTATGCACACAGGCATTTATAGATTCTTGTTTATGTACCAAATTACATGGACACATGTATACATCCATGCATGCATAAATGTTTACATGGATCCATATATTTATGCATTCCTTCAATATATGCATTGGTGATAAATACTTCATTTTTCCTATTTTCTTTCGTTTACTACTGCAAATGCAAGTTGAGTCTCATTGTGCTTTGACAAATTTGTATTTCTAATCGATTTTAGTGTTTTCCATTCAAATTTCTCGTTCAAATGTCAAGGATGCTTTTCACTCTTCTATGCATTGTGTGCACATGGATACATGTATACATGCATGCATGTATACATAGATGGCTCAACAATTGTTACAAATGTTTAAGATTATTTGCATTTAATAATTCAAACAAAATAATAATACATTTTTGCTTCCTGAATAAGATCATAAAGGACGTTTGTTACTGCAAATGTATACATACACCCATGTAAAAATACAAGTATTCATTGGTATATCTATCAAAAAGTCCACGTATTTATTCTTTTCATAGTATATGCATAACAACTTTTTCTTTGTTTTCTCTTTTGACTCTTGAATCCTTAAATATCATTATATTTTTATATCTATTCTTCTCTTGTCACATTTCGAGGAAGCTCAAGGATCTTGGCACTTTGTTTAGTACGAAGGAGAGTGAGAAATGGGACATCAGTCTTTCTTCTATGTTTGTATTGAGACACTCAGCCCTATGATGATTTTACAAAGCATAACCAATAACAAAATAGACATTCTTCCACCCTTTCTTGGAAGACATGATCACTTCATACCCTATCGAATCCACTCATTTCCATTTCCACCTCGCATATTGTTTCTTCTCAAATCAAATACATTTCTAAAATCCATTTATAGCTTATGCTGCATCACACTAATGTTGCATTTTTCTTTCAATCCAACCTACTCATTCAAATTCTTTTATATCTTTGCATTTAATTTTTTGCTGCATAACCTGCTAAAATGATAAATTCATATACCATTTACATTCATTCATTCCCTATATCAAGTCTCATATCCTCCCCATATCAATACTTTCATAAGGTGCATTCATATACCTTACTTGCATCTCATCATTCTCCCAATTCCTTTGTCTTTGTTGCACTTCTTACATAGCTCTATTCCTTCTTTTTTACTACCCTTTTACATATCTTTATCTATCTATAGCTCCAAATATATACCTTTCATCCATCAAGCATCAAAATTCACACCATACCAAAGAAAAAAATGAAGAAAATATCAGGGTTATGCAATTAAACACTGAGGGCTTTGAAAATAACTATCATAACATAGAGTTCTATTCAAGACTTCTTTTCAAAACATTTTTTCTAGATCCTATTTATTACATATAACTAAGAGCACATATCACAGTTTCTTGGAGGCTAAAATGTATGGTCAGATTTAACAAATATTTACATGTATCCATGCATTCAAATGCATTGTTAGATATCCTTTATACACTTGTTCAAAAAACAATAATGTATTATTCTTTTGTTTTGATCATAAATGTTTTTTGTATATCTTTCAAATGCAAATTGTTTCTGACATTTCTAACTTTATGCACACAGGCATATATAGATTCTTTTTTACATACCAAATTGCATGGGCACATGTACACATTGATGCATGCATAAATGTTTCCTTTGATCCATATATTTATGCATTCCTTCGATATATGCATTGCTGATAAATAGTTAATTTTTCTTGTTTTCTTTCATTTAATACTGCAAATGCAAGTTGAGCCTCATTGTTAACATGTATCCATGCATTCAAATGCATCATTAGATATCCTTTATACACTTGTTCAAAAAACAATAATGTATTATTCTTTTGTTTCAATCATAAATGTTTTTTGTATATATTTCAAATGCAAATTGTTTCTAGCATTTCTAACTTTATGCACATAGGCATATATAGATCCTTGTTTACATACCAAATTACATGG
>VDFB02370349.1:105038-174299 GCA_007258455.2 Sequoia sempervirens | reverse complement strand
GTCCTTAAAGTTGCCTTTGATTAGAATTGGAAATTCCATAGGTAGATTAGAAGACAAACCTAGTTACATTGTAAAAAGAACCAACACGACCAAACCGATAGTTCCAACTCATCTGGATGGGTATGTTTAGGCTAGGAATGGTCCTTTTTCGTACCCAAACATGCTGAAATAGTCCAAGCTACATTGTATCAGCGATATCCCTTAACAGTCCAAAGTACAAAAAGGTAGCAATCTTTGATGAGTTGTTACTTGGAAACTGTGTCACTTAGAAAAAAAAAATTAGGATATGGGATCATGTAGGGCCCCTCTACAATAACCTCTCTCAATTTTTGATATCTCTAAGGCATTCTCCCATGGTGTCGAGTTTTCAATTGATGGAAAAAGGGTCAGATGCATGCAATGTAAAGTTGCAAAAGGGTGTAACTTTTTTTCTGCTCCTCGTGTGACCAAACAGACATTTCCAACACATTCATATGGGTACGTTTAGGCTAGGCATGGTCTTGTTTCACACCCAAACACACTGAAACAATCTGAGCTACATTGTACCGACGATATCTCTTAAGAGTCCAAAGTGCAAAATGGCAACAATCTCTGACAAGTTATTACTCAGAAACCATGTCAATTAAACAATTCATTTGGGGCTACAAGATCACCTAGGGCCCCTCTACAATAACCTCTCGATTTTTGATATCTCTTAGGCATTTGCCCATAGTGTTGAGTTTTCAATTGATGGAAAAAGGGTCAGATGCATGTAGTGTAAAGTTGCAAAGGGGTGTAACTTTTGTTTTTCTCCTTGTACGACCAAACTAATAGTTCCAACACATTCGTATGGGTATATTTAGGCTAGGAAAGGTCCTGCTTCACACCCAAACACATTGAAACGGTCTGAGCTACATTGTACTAAAAATATCTCTTGAGTCTAAAGTGCAAAAATGAAACTATCTTTGATGAGATATTACTCAGAAATTGTGTCACCTAGAAATAATATATTTGAGGCTACGGGATCACCTAGGGCCCCTCTATAATAACCTCTCTCAATTTTTGATATCTCTAAGGTGTTTTCCCATGGTGTCGAGTTTTCAATTGATGGAAAAAGGGTCAGATGCATGCAGTGTAAAGTTGCAAAGGGGTATAACTTACATTTTGCTCTTCGTGCAACCAAACCAATAGTTCCAACACGTTCGTATTGGTGGGTTTATGCTAGGCATGGTCCTGTTTCACATCCAAATACACTAAAACAGTTTGAGCTACATTATACCGGTGATATCCCTTAAAAGTCCAAAGTGCAAAAAGGCAACAATATTTGATGAGCTATTACTTAGAAATCGTGTCACTTAGAAACAATTTGTTTGAGGCTACAGGATCACCTAGAGCCCCTATAAAATAACCTCTCATTTTTTGATATCTTTGAGGTGTTTGCCCATGGTGTCAAGTTTTCAGTTGATGGAAAAAGTGTCATATGCATATAGTGTAAAGTTGCAAGGTGGTGTAACTTTCATTATGTTTGTTGTGTGACTAAACTAATAGTTCTAACACGTTCAAATGGATAGGTTTAAGCTACAAATCAGTGAATAAGTGAAGCATGTACTCAAATACACGTAAGTCATGAAGTACACACATGAATACAAAGTATACACATGAAAACATGTAAGTCACAAAGTATACATTGGAATACACATAAATCACAAAGTATACACATAAGTTGTAAAGTATACACTTGAATACATCTAAGTCATAAGTCGCAAGTCATGATCAACACCCATGCCTACAACATTCAAGATACAATTTACACAATACGCATGATATCATAATTCAAGAATTGCTATCAAATATAGGATTTACAAAATACCACGTAGACATACAACAAATGCCTTAATACATAGTCATTTCCCACTAGGGGAAGGAAATAGATCATGTGTTGCTTTCATGGTTGACTGGATGGAGTTTTTGTTGATTCTTTTGTCTTTCAAATGTGCCCGCTAGTCCTCCTCTTTTCACTCATATGGAGATGCAATTGATACAATAAGAAGTATAAATGTTAATACATAGAAATTGGATTATGGAATGACATATAACAAAATAATCACAAATAAATAATCATCACGCTCTTTCACAATAGTAGCATGTTGACGATCTAGAGTGACAAGCACCTATAGCAACCATCAAGATAGCGATTAAACTACATACAAGTGTATACACCTAAAATCGGTCAAGACATTTAATTAATTAAATACTGATTATTTAATTAATGTTTTTTCTACTTATAAATAAATTCTTAATTTATTTATATAGTTCATGTCTTCTAATTCTCCAAATCTAAAATCAAATTCCTCTAATTTAATTAAATAAATAAATTTTTATAAGTTTGTTTTATTTAATTAATTTTCACTAATCCCAATTTTGGAATTCAAGCACATGTCTACAACTTTTCATGCCACCTCACCAAAGTCACATGAAATTAAATAATTCTAATTTTTAATTAGAATTATCTTCAACAAACTTTCAAATACATGGCTTATTCCTCACACACTTGATTCTCCCACACACTTGGCCTTTTCACACATTTTATTCTCCCACACACTTGGCCTTTTCCTCACACACTTTATTCTCCCACCCATTTGGAATTCAAACACATGGCTTATTCCTCACACACTTGATTCTCCCATCTATTTGGCATGTTGCCCTTGGTCAATGGGACATTCTAATAATTCTAATTAATTATCTTCAACTTTTCATGCCACCTCATCAAGGTCACATGAAATTAAATAATTCTCTTCAACAAACTTTAAAACACATGGCTTATTCCTCACACACTTGATTCTCCCATCCATTTGGCATGTTGCCCTTGGTCAAAGGGACATTCTCCAAGATTCTTCAATCTCAACCGTTCATTCCTCGTGCTTGAATTTGGATTGTCGACCGCTGCCACATCACAAGATGCTTGAAAAATCTTATAAATACACCCCTTTTCTATAGTATTTGACATCCCACATTTGAATAGAGTTATCATGTAGGAATAGCTTTAAACATTGGAGCATTTGGAGCCTTATAGTTAGAATCATGTTTTGCTTTGTAGTTGCATATAGAATCATGTTTAGCTTCATATTTAGCATTGTACAATCATATGTTGCTTTATAGTTGCATTTTATACCATACTTTGTTTAATAGTTGCATTTTAGATTAGCATATTCCTAGTTAGTATTTGAGCATATGAAGAATCATCTTAGCTTTATATCATAACATTTACATTGTATAATCCAACATCATTTATCCATTTGTCAAATATCTCCATTATCATATTATCATGGCATTCATCACATAGTTGCATGTAGGAACTTAGTTTCTTGCATTTAGAATAATAATATCATTTTTCAAGTGTCATTTTAACAACCATAGTGCTCATAAAAATTTGAGGGCCAAATGGTTTAATAAATCCTTGGAAATAGCGGACAATGAGACACTCTTAAAAGATTTGTTTAGCTACAAAATAGAGTAGTTTACTTGATTCAAATCTTTGATATAATTCATTTCATTAAGGTTTGTGTTGATTTACTAACAATTCCCACATTTCACACACACAACAACTATCATAAAAAATTCAATAATAGACCATGAAAGAGAAAATATAAAATCAAATTTACTAATCTATCACATACCTTTGCCAAATGATCAAAATTGGCTATTATTGCAGCAACTCCATGGTCCATCGTGCCACGAACATTGCAATATACTTAGAATAACAAATCTATATGATCATTATTTTTTTATCACTTTCAGTAGTTTTTTTGTTTATTTAAATATAATTAGAATAAAAAAATCTATATTATTCTAAACAACCTAAATGATAATGAAATGGTAATGTGAACTAGAAAAAGATGCTTAGAATAACAAATCTATATTATTCTAAACAATCTAAATGATGACGAAATGGTAATGCAAACTAAAAAAAATGTTTAGAATAATAAATCTATATTATTCTAAACAACCTAAATGATGATGAAATGATAATGCAAACTAAAAAAATGCTTAGAATAACAAATCTATATTATTTTAAACAACTTAAATGATTAACCTTAGCAGATCAAGCAATTTAATTATTATGAATATTAATCAAAATAAGATGAACAATATCATACATGTCGCATACAAAAAATGATCCGCTACTCAAGTGTGCCTGAAGGGTCATCTCTTACCTTCAAAGTATCAAGTAATGCTTCATGATCAGCACTACTAATTGTCCATAGTTCCTTTGTTTTCGGTTTGGCATGATGTCTCGATAACTTAACAATATTTTTTGCTATAACAAGGTGTGAATACATGAGAATGGTTGTGTGTTTCTCATATCCTTCAAATGCAAGCATGCCATTCTTTCTAGTCATATACGTTCGCAACCAAGTTCCAGCAACAACAAATGAACCTGTAGGATACGTGAACCCATCATCATCTCTCATCGGTTGTGTTAGCTTCTTCTTTCCTTGTACACATCGTGCCAACCAATAGTTTGATCCTTCTTCATTCCCTTGTGGTGCAACAACTGCATAGACATATCTTGGTTGTACAAGATCTGAAAGATGGTCATAGTCAGGTGAACTTTCCATTTCATCTTCTAAAGAGGATTGTGTTGTAGATAAAGGGGTTAAATATTGTGGAATCCATGTATCTACCCACTCACTTGACTCGCATTGATCCCAATCACACTAAATAAAATTTTGACAAAAATAAGCCAACTCTCATGTCCATATGGTCCATGCACCTGCATTTGAACTTTGCAATGAATGCATCTTTAAAGGCTCTCTAATTGTTTGGAATTCCAATTTGTCTCCCACTATGCCCTCCTCAACTAACCAAAAGAATCTGCACACTTGTGAATCAAGTGTCCCTCGTGATAATGCATTACTACACCAATCAATAATAGAATGTGCATCACTGAATGTTGCACCACCTCTGATCTTCAATTGTTCCTTAACCAAAGCTCTCTTCACACATGCACCTGCACCATCATGCTTGCCTTTTCCATGCCCAGCTTCAAAAAATCTCCAAATATGTGGTACACCCCTATTTACATGCATCTTTCTCAACCAATAAAACATATGAGCATTCTTAAATTGCCTTGTGTAGTTATTTGACCAAATGAGATGTCGACCCATTGCAATACCTTTTTCTTGCAAGAACTCAAAAAAAAATTCAAAACAATGTTGCACAAACTTAGATGAATAAGATCTATCATCACTCATGTAAAAATGGTACTCCCTAATTATCTTCCTATCTTTTTATGTACTAGTCAGGGGCATGTTTGTATGTTATGTGGACAAAAATAACGATTTGAATAGAATTGTAATATTATGATTGTAACTCATTCAATGGTTGCAATGTGTAATTTTCAGCAAAATCAACTTCAGATATAATAGCTCCAATCGAGAAATAGTCCTTACACATCCTGAATTGTTGATCCAACCACTGTGATTTGTGTCTATTCCTTGCATACTTATAAAAGATATTTTTCTTAAAATCAAAAGAAAAAAATAAATTAATTAATTAATTAAAAAAAAAAATCAACAATACTTACCTCTCTTGTAACCAACTCGCATCTAGAACCTTCACCTCCACTCTTCAAACTATATTTGACAGTCTCAAAAAAAAAATTCTCAACAATATTGTTAGCAAAATCAAGTTTTTTTCCCTCATGAAAATATGTTACAAACTTCAATTAACCACCACATTGCAAACAGGTTTCATTTAAACAATTGTTTCTATAAAAAAGGACACCATCACCTTTAACACATAAAAATGAGTCTAACAAGTCCCTAGATGACTTGGGGAGTTGCATTGCATGACATTCCTACAACATTTTTTTAGTACCATAGTAGAACGAATATAGCATAATAATCCATGATACATTGAAAACTTAATGTGGTATTTACAACATGTATTACGAATATTAATAGGTACACAATAAAATGGCTTACATGACTCAAAAGCCCTTTGTGAGATTTGCAAATTTGGATGTGCTTCACAAAATTATTTGTACAATATTGTTTGGCTACATTCCAAGAAATATTTAGGATGCGGTGTGCGATCTCGATTTCCAATTATTAACTTTAAAACATCCTTTATATTCAGTGATACTCTAGAGTGAGAGCTCCAAAATCGTTCAATTTGTATCTTTACATTATTGGTTAGCTTCTTATCCACACGTGTAAGCCTCCCACTAAAATCTCACGTATCATTTTGAAGAGGACGATTGAGTCTTCCTCTTCTTGAGAGTGCTATAGACAGTGTTTTACGATCTAGATTTAAACCAATACAAGTTTTTCCCATTAAACGAGCCTCTCTCAAATGATGGCTTACTAGTGATGTTGTGACCACTCTACAAGTAGCTCTTTTATCTTTTTCCTTACTGGTCTTTCCAATAGAAAGAGCATTAAAAAGATTTTTTACAATAATACTATTTTTTTTACTTTTTGGTGACATGAATCTTCAATTTCTTTAATAATGGTCTCATTTTGTAAGACTTTAGCAATTGCACAAAAAGTTGGCATTGTTTGGTTAATGTCTTATTGGAAAAGTATTCATTGAACATAGTGTTAGCCCACAGCCAAACTGTTGGTGATAACATTTTTCCATCAAGATTATCTATTATGTTCTTATCTCTTTAAAGTAACCATTTAGGGGTTCTTGAATGTTGGGCATTTTCACTAGGTTTGAATTGCAAATAGATGGATTTAGGATTTCATTTTCTTCTTCATAAATATCATCTCTTCTTGCAAAATTAGGAGATGCATTGACATTCATTGTTTCATTTTCACCTATTTCATGTTCAACATTAATATTTTCAATTGAGTGTTCAACATTTTGAATTTCATTTTCATGCTCAACATTTACAATTTCATGTTCAACATTTTGCACATCATTTTCATGTTGTAAAGTTTCAATTTCAATTTCTTCTTTAATATTTCTTCCTTTCTCTATCTTTCGCTCTACTTGCCTCAATTGCCTTTGCTTGACAATTCATCTTCCTTTTCACTTTACAACGACTGTGCTTCCCATTATTCCAACCCAAAGATGTACCAAATGATTGAAAGAATAATTTTTTTGTGAAAAGGAGTGCTCCAATTCTTGTATGTAATGAGCATAAATCATGATATTCCGAATAGAGCAGAGAATGTGGGGGCTCTTGGAATGGACAATATTATCTTTTATCCATTTTGTCCACTCTCACAAAACAAATATCCATTTTTTTCAAAACGGATATTAGTTATTTCTAGCGTGTTATATTAATATAAAATATATAATATAATTGTGTTCATATTATCTATTAATATATTATATATAGTATTAATATATTATACTTAATATTAATATTATATTGGCTTTTAACATATACACCATAATATATATAACAATATATAACCAATGAAGTAAAAAAATATATACTCAGTTAACAATAGATATCTTGTCACCCATCAACCCATGATCCATTACTAAAGCCCACAAAGAATCACCACTTTAGTCCGTAGAGAAAGCCACGATGCCTGAAAACAACATCACTAAAACAATGCATATCCTGCTTATACCAAAAATTGAAAAACTATAACATATCAATGATGTTCATAAGGGTCATAACATAATTATTACAAAGCTACAAATCATAATATCATTACTAATAATGTATATAATAATATTAATACATACTGTATTCCTTAACATCCCTCCCACCCTCCTTAGGTACTCTTGCCTTTATCCTCCTGCACCTCTGGGCCTCCCCATCTAGATAACTCTATATCTCCTCACCTCCTCCCAAGTCCTCTCTCTCCCAAGTCGCCTCATCTCCTCCAAACCCTCCCCACCCAAACCCTCCCCGCCTCTCTCTCTCTCTCCTCAGCCCTCCTCCTGTATCCCCTCCCACCCTACCTAGAAAACTCTCTCTTGCTCCAACCCCCTCTTAGGTCTCTCTTGGGTCTCCACCTCTTTCTCAAGTCTCTCCCTCTCAACTCTCTCTTTCACACTCCAAATCCCTCTCAGGTCTCTCTTCGGTCTCTCTCTCATGTCTCCCTCCCTCTATCCCTCCCACCCCCTATATCTCTCATGTCTCTCTCCATCTATCCCTCCTACCCTCTCTCTCTTAGGTATCTCACTCCCTTTATCCCTCCCACATCTCTCTCTCTTTGGTTTCTCCCTCCCTCCCTCCCTACCTAGATAACTCTCTATCTCTCTCCCTCCCTCTTGCTCATGTCTCTCCCTCTCAAGTCTCTCTCCCTCTCCCTCTTTGATCTCCCTCCCTCCATCCCCCCACCCCCTCTCATGTCTCCCTCCATTTATCCCTCCTACTCTCTCTTAGGTATCTTGCTCCATTTATCCCTCCCACCATCTCTCTCTCTTTAGTTTCTCCCTCGCTCCCTACCTAGATAACTCTCTCTATCTCTCTCCTTCCCTCTCTCTCTCTCTCATTTATCCCTCTCAAATCTCTCTCATCCAGGTCTCTCTCTGGTCTCTCCCTCCTTCTATCCCTCCCACCCTACCTAGAAAACTCTCTCTTACTCCAACCACCTCTCAAGTCTCTCTCAGGTCTCTCCCTCTCAACTCTCTCTCACACACTCCAACCCCCTCTTAGGTCTCTCTCTCATCTCCCTCCCTCTATCCTTCCCACCCCCTCTCATGGCTCTCCCTCCATTTATCCCTCCTACCTTCTCTCTCTTAGGTATCTGGCTCCCTCTATCCCTCCCACTCTCTCTCTTTGGTTTCTCCCTCCCTCCCTACCTAGATAACTCTATCTCTCTCTCTATCCCTCCCTCCCTCTCATGTCTCTCCCACTCAAGTCTCGGTATCTTGCTCCCTCTATCCCTCCCACCATCTCTCTCTCTTTGGTTTCTCCCTCCCTACCTAGATAACTCTCTATATCTCTCTCCTTCCCTCTCTCTTAGCTCTCTCTCTCACACACACACAATTTTATCCCTCCCTCTATCCCTCCCACCCTACCTAGACAACTCTCTCTCTCTCGCTCCAACCCCCTCTTAGGTCTCTCTTGGGTCTCTCCCTCTCTCTCAAGTCTCTCTCTCACACTCCAACTCCCTCTTAGGTCTCTCTTGGGTCTCTCTCTCTCTCTCGTATCCCTCCCTCTATCCCTCCCACCCCCTCTCTCTCATGTCTCTCACTCCATCTATCCCTCCCACCGTCTCTCTCTCTTTGGTTTCTCCCTCCCTCCCTACCTAGATGATTCTCTATCTCTCTCCCTCCCTCTCTTATGACTCTCCCTCTCAAGTCTCTCTCTCTCCCTCTTTGATCTCCCTCCCTCTATCCCTTCCACCCCCTCTCATGTTTCACCCTCCATTTATCCCTCCTACCCTC
This sequence comes from Sequoia sempervirens, assembly GCA_007258455.2. Classification (NCBI taxonomy): domain Eukaryota; kingdom Viridiplantae; phylum Streptophyta; class Pinopsida; order Cupressales; family Cupressaceae; genus Sequoia; species Sequoia sempervirens. The sequence goes on along the minus strand of VDFB02370349.1, from coordinate 164,954 downwards.
TCTCTCTTAGGTATCTCACTCCCTCTATCCCTTCCACCATCCCTCCCTACCTAGATAACTCTCTCTATCTCTCTCCTTCCCTCTCTCTTAGGTCTACCCCTATCAAGTCTCTCTCATCCAGGTCTCTCTCTCTCTTTGATATCTCCCTCCCTCTATCCCTCCCACCCTACCTAAACAACTCTTTGTCACTCCAACCCCCTCTCAGTTCTCTCTCTCTCAAGTCTCTCCCTCTCTCTCTTAAGTCTCTCCCTCTCAACTCTCTCCCTCACTCCAACCCCCTCTCAGGTCTCTCTTGGGTCTCTCTCTAGTCTCCCTCCCTCTATCCCTCCAACCCCCCTCTCTCTCATGTCTCTCCATCCATCTATCCCTCCCACCCCCTCGCCGCCTCCCTCTCACTCATTTCTCCATCCTCCCTACTTAAATAACTCTCTCTATCTCTCTCTCCCTCTCAAGTCTCTCTCTATCTCATGTCTCTTTGTCTCCCTCTCAAGTTGCTCTCTATCTCTCTCTCATGCCTCTCCCTCCCTCTATCCCTCCCACCCTACCTATACAACTCTCTCTCTCACTCCAACCCCCTCTCTCACACACACTCTCTCCCTCTCAACACACACTCTCTCTCCCTCCCACACCCCCTCTCTCTAAAATTTATATAATTATGTATTATTAATATATAATAAATGCATTATATATTATATGTTATATAATATATACCATATTATTTATAGCATATAAATTATATTATATGTATAGGGCAAAGCTTCAACAGATTTGAATTTCTTAAAAATAGATATTCATTTTGAAATAACGGTTATCCAATTTTTAGACCACAAACACCTATTTTTTAAGACATCGTGGGGTTTGTTTTGGGCTGCAAGTAACCAATATCCATTACTTAAGCATACCAAATATCTGTTTTGTTGCATAACAGATATTTGTTATGGATAGAATGGGTACCCGTTTTGTTTTGTGTAAATTATAAATATGTATAGATTATACATATTATATATAATATAATATAAAATAAATAATTTAGTATTATAATATTATATTTAAATAATATAATATATTAATACTATATAAAATATTATATATTATATTAAATTATATTAATATTTTATATTATATTATATAAATATTATACATTATATTATTATATTATATCTTATATATATTATATAGCCATATATATATAAATAATATACTATATATTTTTTTGACGGGTAAGATAAGATTTTATATTAATATCAAAAAATGTGATACAGTATTAGCCCATGATTATGGGGTGATGGAAACTGCCATTGATGACCAGACCAGACCAAACTAGACCCAAAATGACCACGTAGGGTCGAAATCCTCCTAAACTAGCAACATATATCGAAGCATGCTACTACATTATATTAATATCTAAGTAAACAACCAACTCGGACAAAAGGACATAAACCCTATTTACTAAAAACCAAACCACCACCCAACCTGACATAAAGATGCACACCCAACCCAATTACCATAAGTTATTCTGAGCAAATACTTGAAACTCATATTTCTAAGCCAAATTTTGTATCCCCACCAATTGAAGCTTCTTTTTTAGAAAATCCACCCCCGCCAAAGCCAAACGTCGATGCTCCACCAGCTCCAGACCGTTAATGTCTAGAAGAAAGGGATATAATTTCACTAGTGCATCCGAGTCCTCCAAGAGTTCTAAGTCAAGCAGGCGAGGAATGCCAACACCTAGGGAGGCCACAACTAAGGTCTCCTCTAGCCCCACAAGCAAGTCTTTCCTAAACAAATGCTTCATAATCACTTTCGCCTCAGCCTGAGAAACTCCCACATCCAACAACCAAGCCAAAACTCTAGATGAAATATTGGTGTCAAGCTTGTAACCTTCGACACCTGCCATGAAACCCTTTCCTATAATGCATTTTAATGCTGCAAAGGTGAGATAATTTGGGTGATGAATGATCCAGCTTAGAAGTGATGTCATTGGACCTAAAGCCATCTGGTGCTTGGAACTAGCTGGACAGAGGTGTCCATTCCACCTGTATCCAATTCCTTTGCTGATACTTGGAAGATAAACCTTGCCATAACAAAACACAAAAAATATCAAATATGACTGCTAGCTAGGCGGCGGGGAGATCGAAGGATTGTCAATTTTCCAGCACAAGGATGCCTTAATGACCCATCCTCGCCACCTGTAATGAATTCCTTGTAAAAATGTGCCATTAAAATTGTGTGCCAAGAGGCATAAGCCATACGATAAACATATGACAAAACCCCCCAATTGTAGGTAGTTACAAGCATGATTACTATCATCGTCGAACAGTCCAGAAAATAGCCACCTCACTCACCTAAGTTCTACGACCCCTGCCAATGTGATGACCACTCCAAAAAATCCATTGTGGAGTGGCACCCACCCAACCACCCACATAAATAATATATTATATTATTAATATATAAATATGTATTAATATATTATACAACCTAATATAAAATATATAAAATATTGATAAGAATGTGTCAATAAACAGATATCTGTTACAAAATAATGGATATTTGTTTCATATCAAATATCTGATTTGGTCAAAATGGATATTCATTTATATCAAATATCTGTTTTGCTTTGAAATTGCTTCAGTAGTTGGCTTGGGGACTACCAAGCCTAAAAGTTAACATCCCCAATGTGTTTACAAGGGTTCTAAGAGTTTTTTCAAACTTCACCCTTCATGTTGACAACTTTTTTTTCATCTAATTTTGATGAAACAAAAAGGGTTTGTTTAGAAAATTAACAACATTCTATTGATATAAGATATGCTTTATTTTGAGTTTAATAGATAATTATTATTGATTTTCTACATGCACTATGTGTAAAGTCTTGATTGATAGGTTGATTGAAAAACATCTATAACTTTTAAACGGTTATAGATTTTTTGAATCCGAAAGATGCACCACACACTATGCTTCACAAACTATTGTTTAAAAAATATGAATTTCAAATTTTTTTGACCAAGTTAGGGTCGTCGAACAAATGGTTTTTAATATTTTTAAAAATTCCTACTAGAAAATTCATAACTAATTATATACTTGCAAAAAAAATACAAAAAAATATGTGCCACATCCAGGCATGTGTCCTCAACTTATACTGAAATATTCAAAAAATAAAAATAAAATAAAAAAATAAAATAAAATAAAATATTTTTGCTCATCATTAGGGTGTGCAGATAAACACCTGCTTTTTATTTTTTTCCTAAAAAATTTAGTACTACTACATGAAATTTCAAATTTTAACCAAATATATTCATTTTTTTCTAAATAAGGACTAGTAGCTTAGAAACTGCATTCAATTTTCTACAAATTTTGTTCTTACATATTTTTCAAATTATGTTAATAACCTATTCAAATGTTTATGTCAAGTCGTGTAACTTTGTTTTTCTAAATTTTCATTGCCACTTAGGGGCCTAGTTTGGCCCCTCATGATCTTGCACTGACCATTTTAAGACTTTGTTAATTAGGCTAGTATTAGTAGAGTGCAAGTGTTAAGCTTGTCTGAGAGACAATATAAAGGGTGAGAGATATGTAGGTATAGATAGTATCCCATCAATTTATTTAACTAATTGCAAGAGTTAAGCTTGTCTGAGAGACAATATAAAGGGTGAGAGATATGTAGGCATAGATAGTATCCCATCATTTTTCTTAACTAATTGATAACCAAGAGAGTTTACATGAATTCAATGATTTTTTTAGTGAGAATGTTGAATTTGATGATTTTGTTCTAGTGACAATGATGATAAACTTTGGTTGCTACAAGGCATGGTTTAATTGATATGATATAGAACATTAGGCATTTTTCATTATTGCAAATCAACTACAAACTATGGTGTAATTGATAAAATGGTCAATGAACATGGTAGTAATTAGAATTCCTTAGGAAATACCACTGATTCATACTAAACCAATAGGAGACGCTCCCTAATAACTAGACCACATAATTATTCTACATTTTTTTGTTTGTTGTTATTTAGGACCATTGGAAGACTAATTTTGATCTTGAAACAACCTTACACAATTTTTAGGCACAACTTTAAACCATTGAAAGATAAAACTTAATCAAGATGCTCTGGATTGCTAGATCACTAATTTTGTGGGTTTTGCTTCTAAGTTCTTAGTTTAGTCATAGTTGTCTAAAATTTAATGAGGATGCTAGAAAGCTCTCAAATATAGCTCCTACTATTCAAATTTTCAAAACTAATTCAATGATCATATAGATTTTCTTCAAATATTTGTTGGTTTCTAAAGAGACAATAACACCATGTAGGAAAAATATTAAAAAGATCAATATTTTGATCCCTTAGACAATAACAAACATAAAATAAATCAGAGTGGTGCTACAAATAATGATGTTTATTGATATAAAACTATTATAGATATGCATGCCACAAACATAATTATTCTACATACTTTATTGCTTGAAAAGAACAAAAATATAACATTGATTTAATAATCATAAAAGAAAGTAGGAGCCCCAAACCCATTAGAAAAGAATAGCCATAACATTTATCTATATGTACAAGCACTATTCTATTATGCCTCTAATTGAGGCTACCAAAAGTGTGATATCATGTGTAGGTGATGGTGTGGATGCATTTTCATGCATAGAATGGTCATAGCATGATCCTCAAATTTACAAAGCAAGGTTTAGACAATATATAAAACATCATATACAGAGTATACAATAAGAGCAATAAAAGATCATTCAACAACATAAACTAATTTATTGAAATTTGAGATGCTTGTACACATAATCACAAGAATTTCAACTGGAAGAGTAAATACTCAAACAAAATGAGAAAACATGTTACCATTCAATATATAAAACAATAAAGGATTCTGAATGCAATGTTAAATTTTATTCAATAGATGCCTTCTAACATTTCACAATGTTCCTCAATATGGATTTAAGAATTGAATTTTTTTTGGACCTCTGAAAGCTTCTAGAGTTAACACTTATGCGAACCTGCTCTTTGAAGAACCCTGAAAGAATGAGGTTCAAAAGTGACACATCAAGTGATGATTCTAAGAATACTACATCTTATGGCTTAAATATGCATCAATTTTAAAGGTAAAACAATAAATAGGATAAGGAGATGGTGAATAGAAAATGATAACCCTGAATGCAAAAAATGAAAACCCTAAATGTAGGTAGACCCTAGATACTTTTAAATGTGTTCTACACTACTCACTCTTATTACGAGCATGTGCACTATATAAGCTTCTAAGTTACATTACTAACATTTGTATTGTTAATTTATTTAAATAACATTTATAAAAATTTATCAATTACCATTAACATGTTTTTTTAATCCGTAAAACACAACCTAAGTTGCATATAATATATTGATAATCAAAATCATGCACATATGTGTAGACACCCAAAATCAGGGTCTGAAGATAAGCATTTCAGTGTCCCCTGCAACCCCAAAAACTATCAGCTATACCCCATTACATTCTATTGCATCCAAAAAATGTTACATATCAACCTGATTAGCACCTACATAGTAGCCTAGTCACCAAAAAAGGTCTGACTACACCAATGAATCCCCTCATCATAGAACTTTCCTGACTCCGCCACCTTAGCGAAATCCCTACACCACTAGATTCCCAAGACCTCATTCAAACCTAGCCTGCAACAGAGGAAGATGTATCCAACTGTAGCCCAATGCCTATGACAAGCCCAACCTCTAACATCCAAATTGAGGAGCAATGGTTGCCACTCCACTACCACCACAAGATGGAACATCCTGTTGATGTCATCTGGCCATGGTATCCCAGCACCTAGTTATGTGGTTGTGACCAAGTCCAAATTTTCAACCAAGATGGTTACCTTGAGAACTAACCTTAGCAAAAGCAAACAATGTACTTTGGGGACTTGCATATCCAAAAGTGTGGCCAGGATCTGTGATGAAATGTCAGAGTTTTCCTTGACCCTATTGGAGGAGAAGAAAAATGTCTTGCCTATCACCATTCACACAACCTCCAGGCACAAGATATTCTTACTCAAACATATCTTCTTTAGCCTTTGGTTTGTGATAAAACCAAGGAATGTCGTCTGCTTCTTCAAGCACCGCAATCGCACTGAAGTATTCATATCGGTTGTGAGTATTGTTGCCACCTCCAAGGCAATTAAAAGATCCCAGGGTTAATCCGCACGAGTTTCCAGCCACAACCAACCACCATTTCAAACATCATTAACTGCAAACATCACCCCTCCTAAGTCATTCCATGAAGATGGCATTTAAAATTAGGTACTTTTGTATTTTCAATCTTACTGCTTACAAATGCAATATTTGGCCGTGAACGTTGTTTGACCACGTCACCCCCACACTGATTTCCCACTAGATAATTTCACATCCCCGCAAAAACAAATCCACTTTTGATCATTTGCGTAGCCAATTTGGAAGGGAATTTAAGATCATTAAATGTCGATGAATGACCTGGACACCCTTGTCAGCCCGCCCATGTGCCCAATCTAGTCATCCTGGCATAGACATAATTACCATTAACATGTTAATTTACTAAGACATGCACTAATTTATAATACTTTCTATTGTAGTAAAATAAATAGTTAAATATGCCTTTATGGTTTAATAAACAACCTCAACAAATTTGACAAGTTGTGATGTGATCACTTCCTATTGTTATTGTAGATGCCTAAAAATTTCTTGAGTATGTCACACACCTGATTTCACATATTAGCACCATTTCTCTCGTATTTCACCTATTTTCATCTATTTCATTAAATAATATCAAATTTTTAATTAAATTCACTATTTTCTCGTATTGATTAAATAATTAATATTATTTGATTAATTCATCATCCTTTACACTAATTTTTCTCCCCTTTTGATTAAATAATACAAATTATTTAATTAAATGTCATAAATCCTCTTTAATTAAATAATTCCTATTTGTTTAATTATAGTCTCTAATTCCCTCCACTTGCACAATTATATAATTTTTAAATTATTTAATTGGTTAATTTCCTCCAATCATTCAAAAGAATATTCTCATAAAATATTCCCTTTTCAAATTTAAGTTCTTCCCTCCAACTCAAAATATCTCCAACATGATTCCTAAAATCAAGGGATATTGTTGAGTCTCTCGAGGATTATTGATCCTTGATCCATGTCTCATGAATTATCAACCACTTGATCAATTCTTGATCCATGTCTTCATCTCTCATTCGATTTCATCCATTGATTATAATTTCAAATCATGACCATTGATCAATATCTCTAAAAATCTATAAATAGCAAGGCATTTCATATCAAATGGGAGACACATCTTATGCAAAGTTACTCTCTTAAATTGATCACTCATTCTTGAGAAATTTGAGAGCCTTTTGTGTGAATCACCGTTATCATTCATCATCAAGCTTTTGCAAATCAATATGGATTATGTCAATTTGAGCAATCCACATCTGTACCATCGCTCAAATTGCACTCAATCCATAATGGGATTGGAGGTTTGATGGTTATTTATTTCAACTGTTTAGAATTTAGACTTCTTTCATGTTCATTGAATCATTTTAACCATGTTTACCAGATTTCATTAGAGTATTATTTTTAGTTGATCAATTGCTCATTTAATTGCTTCATTTTAGTGTATTTTGATCAATTGAATCAATATGCTTACATATTATCATGTTGGGTGGGACTCACATCCCTATATAACTATTTTTGTTTGATTTTTGTTAGACATTGAAGGTTCCAAAAGCAAATCAATGCCTTTGCAGGTGATAGGGCGATGCTTTTGCAAATCCTGACACCTTTGCAACTCAAATGGTGACACTTTTGCGCTACATCGACACCTTTGTTTCTAACATTTTATGTTTTGTTGGGAATGGAAGAGTGACACATTTACAAATAATGACACCTCTTCAAATTCCATACGCCTTTGCAAAATTATAGACCAATGCCTTTGTTTGAAAGAGCGACACCTTTGCACAGGCAAAGCAATGCCTTTGCGGGTATAATAGTAAGTTTAATTTTTAGGGTTTATCTAATTTCAAATTGATTTTTCATCTAACCCTAACACTTTACATTTCTTATTTTATATTTTTTGAGGCTAATTCTTTGTAGGAAACTTGGCTTGTAGGAGTTGGAACATAACTAGTGATTTTGATCTCTAGAGCTTTAATCTAGGACGCATTTTTCAATTTAGTGCACTAAAACAAATTCATCTTTACTTTGGTGTAATAAAATGAACAACAAAACTTACATCTTCACTTTGGGTTTATAATGAAGTCATCTCTCCTTTGGGTTTGAAAAGAACAATACAACTTGCATGCCTTGGATTTGATGCTTAAAATAAACCACATATTTGATCTTTGGTTCATGCTTAAAATGAACATGAGTGCTTAGTATTTCATGATTGGTAGGTTTTACATCTGTATCCTCTCTCCTCGCACCTTGTACGAACTTGGGTGAAAGAAACATCTTTAACTTGCACTTTATTTTTCATTTTATCTGAAGGAGTTGTTTATCTATCCTCTCCCCTTCTGCTTCGTGTGATCTTAGGTGACAAGAACATAGCAACACGAATCCTTCCTTTTTTGGTAGGAGGCCTGCCTTGAGATACATCTTTATTGAGAATCTAAGGGATCAACCTCAAGTGACATTTTCTGGCACACTATAGAAATTAGATGAGAGCGAAAGTTGTAGTTCGATCTACGCATGTAGCGTACTAGACTTTCACTAGGAATCTAGGGTAATCCAGATTCTAAGGAGATGTCTATGTATCTGGAGATGTTCAGGGATATTCCACCTACTAAGAACCAATATATTTTAGAAGCTTATAAGACCTATCAAACATCCTCTATAGTGGTGCATCATGGTGCTATCGACACAAGAAGTTACTCGCCATGCCTGGTCCTTGGTTGAGGTGATAAGGTGTCTTATTAGAGCTTAGATCTTTCAAGGTGAGGGGTGTTAAGGTGGTACATGACCTTAGCATACCCCATTTACCCATTCCTTGGATATAGATTAACACACAAGTGTGGTGAGCCTATTATAGTTGGACAATCCTTGTAATGCCACTAAATAGGTTGTACTTCATGGTTGCAAGGAAGATAATGAAGTAGAACAACTTCCTACACTAATCTTGAGAGGAGAATAATGCAAAACTTTTACAGATCTTTAACAGTTACAAAAACTTAAACAAAAATAAATATAAATATCATACAAACAATGATTTATGCGAGGAAAACCCTTTCAAAAGAAAAACCCCACACTCCAAAAGCCACCCAATATATTATATAGAAATCACAAAGATTATAATATACTTACAAAGCAAGCTTCTCACAGGAGTATCACCAACCAAAGATCCAGAGGCAACACGATCGCTATTAGATTCTTAGAATACATCACAATACATTGTCGTCATACAACACCCTCATAAAATAAGGTTGCCTTCAAGAGCAAGTCAAGCCTTGCAAAATATTGACCGCCATATCTAAGACCTAATGACAAATGGTCTCGATTTACAATAATAATTTAAATATACATAAAATGTGGCTTTCGGGGGCACTAACCCCGAACACTTGCAAGGGGGGCACCCCTTGCACCCCACTACACTGATGTATCAACAATACCTTGTGTATTTGTAAGGTTGAGACACATTTTCCCAAAAATGGCTTGTTTTCTTGTGGAGACCTTGTGACACTCTTTAATGTGGCCTTATGGAAGAAGGGCATGCACGAAAAGCATCTAATCACCCAATCGAGTCAACTTACATGTTGTATACTATGTTTTTGTAAAACCAAAACATCAAACAACTAAGTCAACTCACATTTTAAAGATCCTCTAACAGATTGATGCATTTGTTCGAAAATGTGGCACTTTTGTGCAAACTGATGCTTCCATTTTTATCAAAATGACGCTTTTGTTTGTATATTGATGCTTTTGCACAATGCCATGTGTTTGTCAAAGCAAATAGAAATTTGTATAGCAACACCTTTGTTTGGATAGTTCGACGCTTCTATCAAACATCGACACCTTTGAAAATACCAACGCCTTTGTAGAAAAACAAATCAATAGTTTTATCAAAATTGGAAAATAATAAGCTTCAAAACACTTTGCTAATTCTATATTTTGGTTCAAAAACATTAAATAGTCTAAAATTCATGAAAATCAAATTGATGAATATCTAAATTACTCAAAACGTCAACAAAATTATGTCTTTTAGCTTCATTTTGGAAACATAAAAAACATTACTAGCCCTTATTTTAGATCAACCTTTTTGAAACAATAGCAAAACATCAAATCCAATTCATTCAACAACTTGATATTAGACATTGTCCATTTGAAAACTAGATCTTCACACCTCACTTCTTGATTTGTCATATTGCTTGGAATATAATCTATTTTTCAAGTATTATGTCAAATTATTATCAAACCATGGTGAGTTAGCATACTTTTGAGTTACAAGTCTGCTCTTAAATTTGTAAATTCATTATCATCCAAATAAAAAACAATCCCAGGTCTAGTTCAAAACATTGTCTATATTGAAAGTTTCATATCACTTCATCCTACCAAGCTCCATTAAAAAATAATTGGTCCAAAATTGGTTAAGGTGTCACTTTTGTCCAAATTTGAAGAAACCTTTGAACACAAACATTTGAGTAAAGCATCATCATCAATATGTCCCAAGGGGATCACAACTTGTATGGCCACAATTATGTCACAAAGTAAAAATAACGTGGAGTCTAATACAAATGGTTCAAATGTTCCCATTTCTACCAATGCTCCTACCAACGTGGTTGTTAGTGATCAACCTTTTGGGATGCCACAAATAACTTCCCAAAAGTATGAACTCCCTCCATCGAAAGAGATCAAAACATCAACTCAACCATCTCAAGTTGAAATAGTTCACATAGAGGATATCACTAAAAACTTGTGACTTCACTCCCGAGGGGATCTTAGAAATGCAATAAGACCAAGAATTTATCAAAGAAATAGAGGTAATGATAATTCAAATCCCTAATCAATACATGTTTATGCTCGCACAACAAGGTGTTAAACTTCCACCCGATTTTGACATAAATCAACTTAGAGAAATCCCAACAACTTGTCAACAAGGGAATGATCCCTTGGTACATCGTTATTGAACAAATACCTAACCCATCTTCAAATATGTTAGGTCAATCCATGGGAACTTCTCAAGGGATAAATCAAACCAATTTCACAAATCAATTCATTAATCCCTTGTACAATACACAAATTCTAGGAAACACCAACAAAAACCTAGGCTATCAAAACACAAATATCCCACCAACCTACAATGCTCAAGGTCCAAACATGACAGGTTATGGGGTAAATACATCTTCACAAAACTTGAAATTGAATGGTCTTAACACTCAACCACCAACACAATCTCAAAATCAACCATCACAATATCAACATAATTTGAATGGTCTTAACACTCAACCACCACAACATCTACAACCACCACCACAACATGAACAAAATTCCCAACATCAACAATACACCACATTACAATATTTGTAAAATCAACAACAACATAATCAACAACAATTGGTGTCACAAAAGAATTTTCAACAATCATCACACATCAATTATCGACAACCAAATCCATCTCAACAAAACATGCTTACTTAAAATCAATATGGATCTCACCATACATCTCCCAAATATCAAAGAAAATTTCAAAATGGTCCCATGCCTCAAGGAAATCCTCAACATCAAAATGGTCCCATACCTCAAGGAAATCCTCAACATCAAAATGGTCTTTTACCTCAAGGAATCCACAATATAAAACTCTACCTTTACCTTAAGAAAACCCTCAATATCAAAATGGTATTTTCCCTCAAGGTAATCATCAATCTCAAATAGGTTTTCATGGTAGGAATGTTCATCCTCACCACAATCCAAATTTATAAACATTTAATTCATCACCAAATATTCCTCCAACAAATATATCCTCATAAATTCAAATATTGACACAAAAAATCCAAGATATTCAAATGGGAAAAATAAAGAAATCATGCATGGTTCAAGACTTGTGTCCATATCCATATGATAGAATTATAACCATGTTACCTTTCCCCCCACACTTCAAAAAACCCAAATTTGATAAAATACAAAGGACGTGGAAATCCTGAGGAACATATCAGAGAATTCTATGTAGCTTGCATGGAAGTGTCATACAATGATTCATACCTTATGAGACTCTTCCCAAGAAGTTTGAATGAACAAGCAACTGAATGGTTCTCTCATCTACCTCCAAGGATTAGAACATTCCAAGAAATAATTGATCAATTTGTAGCACATTTTTCCTATAACATTGACACAAAAATAACCTTGGAGGAGTTATATACCTTGAAACAAACAAGGGAGAAGCCTTTGCTTCTTTGTTACAAAAATGGCCATACCTGAGGAGCAACGAGTTGAGATTGTAGCTAGGAACATAGACACATACCTTGCCTTCCAACTAAGAATACAATATGTATCAAATTTTGAGGAACTCATATCAAAAGGTCTAAACATTAAACGAGCATTGATTGCCAAAGGATCTCGATACAAACCTCAAACCAACTATCTAGTTCCAGTGACAAACCTCGATTTTGGGCTAAAAAGAAGAATGTTACTAACGACAGTGGGGTGGATGCAAAGGTTATTTTCAAGGCACCATCTAACCCACACACACAACATAATGTTCAAAAACACAAATCCTTCACGAGGACCACCACCAAGACAAAACAATACTCCTTGGTGATAATTCACTCCTTAGGGGAATCTATTGAAATAGTGTTAAAGAAGTTGATTCAATCAAAACACATTGAACTTTCGAATTATCACAATTATCCTAAACTTGAAATAAAACCATTATGGTACAATGATAAGGATTTTGGCTAATACCATCACACAAAAGGTCATTAAACACAAAATTGTATCAAACTCAAATATCTCATCCAATACCTTATTGATCAAGGAGAAGTCAATGTCGATAAAAAATTGGTGAATGAAGATTTAGGAAGATCTACAAAGATCCAATGCCCAGTCATGGGAAGGTAAAATATTCCAAAAAAATACCAAGCTATAACAATGTAAGTCATACCTATGATAACGTAGTAGGACATATTCATACTACTCATTCATCACAAGATGAGGAATTGGACACATATCAAGATACTTTCTTAGTGTATAATCAAGATCAATCGATGTCTAGCAATGTTTCATATCTAAAAGGAATTAAATGTCTAAGATAACTCCCTCATATGACTTCATGATTGGACATATTGAAGAAGTTCCAAAGCGACAAGAAATTTCCATCACCTTGTGTAGACATGCAAAATTAACATTATGCATTCGATTGGATTCAATCAAATTAGATGTCGCATTAAGACCATTCATCAATTAATCAGGTTCACTTTCATCCATTCATTAAATAATCTTATTTCCTAAGGTCATTTATCAAATAAACATTATCATCAGCCTTTTAATAAATCAAACATCATCACTTTAATTAAATAGATCAAATATTTATTTAATTAAATCCATATTTCATCATTTTCTGATTTAAATAAATCAAATATTTAAATCCTAAAGGTCAACTCACCTAATCAGCATTAAATCAGCATAATCATCATCTATTTAATCTAACCCTGATTAAATACTCACCCACTTGCATTCTCTAGATTTGGCCACTTGCACATGAAATTGCATTTAATTGATTTATCAAAATTACTTATTTTCAACTTGGCATAAAGGAAGAATATTCTCCAAGTTTGAATTTCCCCCCAAGTGGACATGTACACCCAACAGAGCATTTATGAGGCCTTACATGCCTCTTACATGTCCCCTTCCAAAGTCAAACTCAACATTTATTGGAAAATTTGAATTCAAATTCTCTGGGCACTCTTCCCAAATCTTGCACAACCATTGACCACTCACCATTTGACAAGTGTCATCTTCTCATTAGAGGATCTTTAGTCCCACATTCACCATCTTGGCCAATCTATCATCAAGAAAATCTATAAAAGAAGGCTTAATCCTCATTCATAGGATCCAGAATTTTATGCAAGGTTACTCTCTTGGTTTGAGAAATAATCTTGTTTTCATCTCCATTGCAATACATCATCATTTAGCTATTGATCAAGGGTTGGGAAAGGGTCACTAGCACATGCGACACCAATCCAACATGGAATAGGTGATTATCATGCTTTTGAAATGTCTTCTTGATGTTGTTTTTGTTACTTGTGGCATTTCTTTAGCATAGGTATTTTATTTCATGGAGGTATTTACAGATTTGTGTGTTTAGACTAACCTTTCTAATAAGTATTTGAAGTTGGTCTTACATGCAGATTTAGGGTACTTCACCTTGTCCAAACCCATCAAAGCTAGTGAAGGGCCTTGCATCTATGCTACACTATCTACCCAAGAGTCATGTCAAGAAAATAATCCTAAGTATAACAAAGGTGAATCCAAATCAATTCAAGATCAAGATCTCCTATCATCACAACATTATCATAATCTACATGGTATTTTCCTATCCATAAGTGACAGTTGCTCTAACATAAGCCAAGATGAGGAGCTCACTACCCCGATACACTATCATGACTTAATGAATATCTTGCAGTCAATCCAATAATTCAAAGATGATGACCATACTTATATACCAAACACTACCCATGAGATGCTTCCTTCCAATGGACATGTAGATGTTCTTCATCCAAAACAAGAGTCTCCTACTCTCGAAATTCCTCCAAATGATCAAGTGATGGTAGAATTTCAGAGTGACAGTCTAGACACAGATCATGAAGATAACTCTTACATGGACTGAGAACCACAAGAATTTGTTGAAAACAATCAGAATTTGTATCTACTACTATTGTCAAGGAGTCTTAGTAGAACATAAACAAAGTAACATCATGTTTCTAGGATAAATCATATTCAGTGGTAGTATGTTAGTGAATGCATTATCAAAGCAAAGGATTAATCCTACATACACATAATATCTAAGAATCAACCTAGATAGTCAACAATCCTGAGCAACAGTGAATTGGTTATTCATTAGTTAAGGAATCCAATCATGTAAGCGATACCTCCACAATACAGGGGGCAACTTTATCTAGTGCAAATATCAACATGGGGAGCATGAAGAGTCCTTATGATAAAACTGCTACCAATGCTACAACCAATCGTATCATGAATCGTCATTCTCGCACCTCCTCGCCCACTAATTGGGACCAACACAAAGATAAAAGTCTATATCAAAGTAAAGAGAAAGTCATCGAAGTGAAATAATCGACAAATCAAAATGGAAAAATAAAATTCAAATGGATGCCAAATAAAAAGAAAGAAAATCATCCCTATCAAACTCCATTAGTCAAAGAAACTATGGGGCAAAACAAAAAAGGGAATTTTATCCATCACTTCAAAAGTGACATACAAGGTATATCAAGAAGTTGGTCCTAATTCCACTCACAATTTCATATCCACCTTTCATTGCTCGTCATCCCAAGTTTAGAGAGTCAAAGATTCCAAACTGTCAACCAATCCATCTACATCTCATGTTCCTCATCGCATTCCACCTCCACTTCAACATCCACGATATCCAACTCTCATATTAACCGTGTCTTGGTAGCTGCACTTTATCATAAGGACTCTAAAGGAACTCTATCACGATGTGCACATCTAGATAAGGTTAACTCCGATATTGACAAAGAAGATAAAAATTCTCAAGGGTTACATATAAGTGCATGTATTTTGGAAAAGCAACTCCTTCAGGCAGGATACTACTGGCATATCATGACACGAACAAAATCTACATCAACACCACTAGGTGGGTCGACATGATCCAAAACATTCAAAAAAATAAAAATAAAATAAAATAAAAATTATAAAGAGAAAAATCATCCTCCAATGAAAACCACTTTAGTGGTGCTTTGGGAAAGTACTATGATGAAAACCTCGCAAACATGTTCCATGAGTAGAATCAAACATCTATGTGTGCCATTTTAGATGGAATCATTTCATCCTCTCCATAATAAATCAAGCATTCCCTCCATCCATCCAATCCATCTTTATCCATTTGTGAAATTCTTTTGATCTTGATAAAGGTTCAATGCATACTTCAACCTTGCTCATGAGAAAATCTTGACATGGTATTTACCATTGATCCCATTTTTATCTGATGAAGTCCCATAGCCTATATCTAGCATTATCCTGATGATCCTGTCATAAGAAAAATTTGTGCTTATCCATTCATTATCTTGATCTACACATTCGCTCGTGAAATATCAAACATTGCTAGACACTGGGGATAGGTACTTACATCTTGCTTTTGAATAACTCTTGATCCATGTCTAATATCTCACAATGTGATATTGATATTGATCATTTAGAAAATCTCAAAAACATCCAAAATACTTAAAAAATCTCAAAAACATTTCAAAAATATTAAAAACATCCCAAACATGTCAAAATCCCTAAAACATTTGAAATATCTCAAAATCCGAAAACATCCAAATCATTTGAAATTCCAAAAACATCCAAATCAAGTCAAAACCCATAGAAAGGTCAAACCATCAAAATCATAAACACTGTTAGCCATCACATGTGCTAATATCCTAGTCCAATAATTGAACCACAAAGCCTCTGCATAGATATGTAGGCAAGGCCATCTCTGAAGAGCCCTTGAGGCATAGGTCTTGTTCTCTTGGTCTAACCTTAGAAAACTCAAAACATTTAGAAAATTGGAAAATCAAAACAATTGTAAAATATCACACAAAACCCAAAACAATGTCAAATATGATGAAAAATTTAAACATTCATAAAAGCCCAAAATGACCCAAATATCCTCGAAACATTTCAAAAAAGACAAAAACATTGAAATACTTGGAAAACAAAATCACCCATCCTGTCTCATTTTCACCTGCAATAAACTTTCAAACATAATAAATTGGTCATCATCTTCAACCTTTGGTAACACAAATAGAAACAAATATAATAATCATCGAAACACAAACTTTAAATGCAAAATCATAAGTCTTGATTATCACTCAAACATGTTGGTTAACATTTGTATCAATGACCTTTAAACATTTAGAAAAAAAATCAGCATACAAACATGTCTTACAGATATATCTTTCCTATAATAGACATCAGTGGATATCATCTAAAACAACGCTCTTTGGCAAGAGATATGATGACATTGGCATTTTTATCACTTTGATCTTTTCTTTTGATTTATCTCATTATTCCATTTCGATGATCCCTCAAGGATATCTAAAACTGATTTAGAGAGAAAGGAATGGGACATTGATCAGTGCTTTCATATGTTGTGCTTGTTGGATGTTCTTGTAATACAACCTTGACGAATACTTATCTTGCAAGTGTAGGGATAGTCTCAAGTAAAATAATGGCTAGTACATATCAAGTTCTTCATACCTTTTGTGTATTGGTCTCCTTACTTTGATGGCTTCATTCTCTTACATGATCAAACAAGGTTTCCATATGTCGGGTATAAATAGGGATACTCCTATCTATTTGCGAGTCAAAGTCCGTGCATTAGTTACAAAGCCACCTAGGTTCCTGTAGACATAGAAAATGCACTGATTGATGTTACACACCTGATCTTGATTTTTTAACATCGTTTTCTCCTGAATCATCTTCTCAGCTTGTCATCAAATTCCTCTCTTAACTGGATTAGATCAATTTTATCTAATTAAGTTGTCATCTCCTATTAATTAAATAAATCATTTTTATTTAATTAACCTCATAGTCTCTATTTAATTAAATAATCCCTTTTATTTGATTAAATCTCTAAGGTCATCTTATTAAATTAAATCAATTTTTATTTAATTTAAGCTAACAACATCTGTCTTTAATTAAATAATTTATTTTTTTATTTAATTAAGTTTAAATCACATTCCTCTCAATTTTGATTTAAAGAAATCTTAGAATCTAAGTCAAATTTGTCACATCATCTCATCTCCTATTAAATTAATCAAATCCTGATTAATCTAATCTTAATCCATGCCACATCATTTAGCTTTTGCCACTTTCTCAATAAATCATTTATTTTGAATTATTTAAATCTCTAATTACTCTCAAAAAGGCATCAATGGTTGGAATATTCCCCAAATTTGAAAATCCCTCCAAAAGGATGTGTCCTTCCAACAAGTCATTTAACTCATCTTACAAGTCCTTTTCTTGAGCCATGTGATATTAACTTCACCTTTCACCTCATCCTCCAAGCCATCTTTTGAATTTGAATCTCCCCCCTCTTTGCACATTCTCCAAAATGTGCTCAAGCTTCTTCCATTCATATCTTGACAAGTGGCATCTTGCCATTGGTTGAAAGTTAGTCCCACATTGCTTCATTTTGGGTATTTCTCCATCTTGTCTTTCTATAAATAAGAGGTTTCTCTCCTCATTTGATCATCCACAATTTGAGCAAGTTTACTATACTCAACTTTATCTTCAAGCATCATCATTTTCATCCATTTATCAAGTTTATAGCTAGGTTATGCAGATTTTTCATCATGGAGCTCAAGTGAATCTTCAACAAAGTCGATCAACCTTCATTACTCATCAATGTTGCATCGTAGGAGTTGGGAAAGGGCCAATTTTTACATCAAATTGACACCAATTCCCCCATGGGATCAAGTGTTTGCATGTTTAATTAGGATTTCATTGCTTTCTTATTGTGTTCTTCATTTTATTTCCTAAGTTTGAGAATTGCTAATGGATTTCATAGGGAATCTTAATTCTTACTTGCATTTGATCTAACTATGTGTTTGTTTATTGTGTTTTGCAGGTATTAGGATTGGGGTTCTATAGTTCCTAATACCTTAGTGCATCGTATCTATTTGCTATATCAAAAGTAAGGATTGGCATGATGAAATTAAGCCTAATCTAAAAAGAAAAAGCAAAATCTTCACTATCTCATCACATATCCAATAAAATCTCGAACAATTATAGATTTGTTGATATCAGTGATCAATATCATTCATTCACTCATTTTATTCTATACTATCTTATTCTTATTAACATCCACATATCATGACATGAAAATAATAATAAATAAAATACATCCATCCTACATCCATAAGTTGTTAGCATACTTCTCATAGCATACATCCTGCATAATCATCATATATCATATAAAAAGTACAAAAAAGAGATCATCCATATCATGCATCCTACATCTACAGATCGTTGGAAATAATCATATTGCATATCATATCATGAACATCATAACATATGCATCCATACATACATAACATCATAAAAGATTAAAGCATATATAGACACCATGTAATGATCACATCATAAATCACTCATCTCATATATATATATAATGAATGTCATGTACATGTCAAGTGTGTGATATATCTAAAAAATATACATGAGGCTGTCAAAAAAGCCGATGAATGGATATACATAAGGTCTACATCAAAAAAATAGTTGGGCATAGCTAACCCTTGCTCCCCTAGTCCTCTCTATTAGGTCCTCTCGGTGGTATTTGATGTCCACCTAAGGGACCACCCTATTCTCCTATTTGGCCTGCTGATGGACCACCCTTTGATTTTCTAGGAGTCGTGGCACTCTTTTGGGAAAAAATAGGTTACCGCCTATGAGTGGAAACTTGCATGTAGTATATAGTTTGGTAATATGAGGCCTCTACAACTACTTGTGCATATCTAGTGGCTAATACCATCTCACCCTAGGCCTAGGTTGTGGTCTCCAACTGTTGCCTGCATGTAGTCTCCTGTGTTAGCTATAACTCTATGTGATGTCTTTGGGTCTTCTCAACATCTTTCTCAGAATGAGCTTGGTCCCGCTCTTGCCTCAAGGCATCTCACTCCTGCATATGTGTGTCCCTCTCCTAGTGAGCTTGATCCTGCTCGATGGTCCTTTGATCCCACTCTTGAATAACTTCCTGTAGTCCCTGTCAAGAGCCCCAGTCACTACTGCTGCTTGATGTTGCTGTTGTACGAGAGGTGGTGGCCCCTATGGTACTTGCCCAAACACTTGTCTTGGCACCTATCTTAGAATCTAACCTTGACCTCTACTACCTCGACCACCCTTGCCTTGTTGTCATTGGCCCCCTACATTTGCACCCATTGGATCAGTGAGTCTGATAGGTTTGTGCTATGTGAACTAAGCATCATATCCTAGGGTAGTCCCAAGATATTTTGACCCACCTACGCCTACCCATGACAGTGGCCCTAATTGATCAAAATCATCAATGACCATCTGAGGCACTATTTATAGTCTTGACTCTATAATCTCATGAAATGTGTGAGCATACATGGCCTTGTAATCATTTGTTGGAGCATCCTACTACTCCTTAAACTATCGTGCAACCTGATTTGGTAAGTATCTCTCAATAATGTGAATGGTCTAACCCATGGGCCATTAGGTCTATTTATAGTAGCTCAAGTGGGTAGCATCATCCTCCCAAGCTTGAACCTGTATCCAAGGTCCCCATGTGAAAACAATCATATCACCAATGATCTGTTGCTAGTACACTATATCACCTACACCTGTATGATGGAGGGTGGTCATGCCATCGTACCAATACACGATCAGATCCTCCTCATCTATAGCTCTAAATGCAACTCTTGGTTTGAGCACTAGAATGTGCTCCCATGCCCATTTATGAAGTAGAGTAACCCTTGCAGATATGCTAGCTCCCTCCTGGTACACCACCTGGTGCATGTCATGGTACAAATGGGCCAATATGCAAGGACCCCAAGCGTAAACACATACATCCTCCATGATCCTCTATAGGATGACACCCCATCCTGGGTTGAATAACTGAAATCTCCCATTAGGAGATAGGATTCCCATGATGAGTCCCACAATAACCAAGGTGAGATCACTAGCAATGCCGACGAAACATTACAAGTTAATCTACCCACCCTCTAGCAAAAGGTCCTCCACTCCCAACACATGGAAGATGGACTCAAGGCCAAAAATTTTGTCATAGATAACCTGCTCTCCATGAATAGGTATCCACAAGATCCTCCAAAAATCCTCAAGGGTCATTGTGGCCTCACCTATTGGAAGGTGGAAAGAGGAAGTCTACGAGTGCCAACACTCCACCAAAGCAGTCATCAACACTAATTGTGTCTTGATCTTTGGCATATATGCAATGTGGTATAAGCCGACCACTCCTTGTAATAGAACATCAAGCTCTCCTAATCCGGTAAGCCACTCTAATATATACGGTCTCCTCTCTTGGGAAAGTAGAGGATGGAAGGTAGCTTGCACGCATAACACACAATGTTAATTTGCTAATTTAAAAAAAAAATATATAAGTCAAATTCATTAGAAAGAAAAATTAAGCCTTTTCTGCAAAGGCGTCACACTGTTAGTCTTGCAAACACGTCACTATTTTGCAATAGCATTGCTATCCTGCAAAAGCGTTGACTTATGGCGAAAGCATCACTAGTGCAAAAGTGAGCCTTTGAAAGGCATCACTATCCTAAAAAAAGCGTCATAATATTTCGTGCAAAAGCATCAGTAAAAATCAAAAGCATTGAAGAATTTCAAAACTCCCACACATATGCAGAGTTACAATCCTTATTACAAACTTGTCTCATTGGGTTTCAGAAGCATCGCTCTAACAATGACACCTTTGTTTGCCCTAATTCTAACCTACATTTTGTTATCTAGAAATACATGCAAAGCAAGTTTTTTGGAGTACGTATCGGGGGTCCTACATTGGCCGGCTATTGAAACCCACAGACCCGATCTACACGATGTAGGGGAAGTGCTTTGTGTGCCATCTTGTTAGGTGCTTTGGAGGAAATCTAAGTTGGAATCACAATGTCTTTCTAAATTCTTAAAAGCAAAGGGTGCAAATGAGCTTCAATTTCACCCAAATTCCCATATATGCATTACCAAACCTAGGGTTTTGACCCTGAAACTCATTTTTCTAGCATTTTTATGTATCTATGTCAATATTGGAGCCTTCTAGGACTTATTTTCATTCTTTATGCAACTAAGCTACTCTCATCACAATGTTACGAGCTCGACCCAAAAATTAGTTTTTTTTGCTCGATCTCTCGAGGGAGCAACACACCAACATTTCTTCGTTCGCTAGGGCACACTAAGGTATCATAAAATATCAATTTTTTAAAAAATTTTGATCTAAGAACTATCCATTTTTTGAAGCAACACATCAGGTACTTCTCTTCAAAGAGGGGCAAATGTAGACACCTAAAAATGTCCTAAGTATGTCACACACCTGATTTCACATATTAACACCATTTACCTTCTAATTCACCTATTTTCATCTATTTAATTAAATAATGTCAATTATTTAATTAAATTCACTATTTTATCACATTAATCGAATGATTAATATTATTTGATTAATTCATCATTCTTTACACTAATTTATCTCCCTTTTTTAAATAATGCAAATTATTTAATTAAATGTCATAAATCCTCTTTAATTAAATAATTCCTATTTGTTTAATTAAAGTCTATAATTCCCTCCATTTGCACAATTAAATAATTTCCAAATTATTTAATTGGTTAATTTCCTCCAATCATTCAAAAGAATATTCTCATGAAATATCCCCTTTTCGAATTCAAATTCTTCCCTCCAACTCAAAATATCTCTAACATGATTCCTTAAATCAAGGGATATTGCTGAGTCTCTCAGGGATTATTGACCCTTAATCTAATCCTTGATCTATTTCTCACGAATTATCAACCACTTGATCAATTCTTGATCCATGTCTTCATCTCTCATTCAATTTCATCCATTGATTATAATTTAAAATCATGACCATTGATCAATATGTCTAAAAATCTATAAATACCAAGGCATTTCATATCAAATGGGAGACACATCTTATGCAAAGTTACTCTCTTAAATTGATCACTCATTCTTGAGCAATTCAAGTGCCTTTTGTGTGAATCAACCTCATCAATCATCATCAAAATTTTGCAAATCAACGTGGATTAAGCTAATTTGAGCAATCCACATATGTACCATCACTCAAATTACACTCAATCCACAAAGGAATTGGAGGTTTGCTGGTTATTTATTTCAATTGTTTAGAATTTAGACTTCTTTCATGTTCATTGAATCATTTTAACCATGTTTACTAAATTTTATTGGAGTATTGTTTTTAGTTGAACAATTGCCTATTTAATTGCTTCATTTTAGTGTATTTTGGTCAATTGAATTCATATGCTTACAATTATTAATTATCATTAAATAAAAAAGTTGCTCTACATAAGATTCATAGTTTGTCTAACATTATCTTTAAAACCTTTAGAAAAACAATTATTAAGTATATTTGACATATTAGATATAATGCAGAGTAAAAGAAACAAATGAACATGCAAACCCTATTACTAACCCCATGAATAAATGCAAGCAAACCCTAAACCTATTAAGGGTTTAAAGAAGCATTTTGAACATTATTAAAGACAATAACATTCATAGACTGTAATGAATAGTGAATCACCTTGACAATATTATCAACAAACAATAAAACTATTGATAACCCATTTACATAAAGAATTGAAAGAACTATAAACTTATATTTATAACTTAAATTGGGTAACTCACAGTGATGCTCTACTATAACATTAGAATTCCTATAAATAATAAATATGTTACAAAACATAAAATATGCCCATATTCATAAACACATTCGAATGCTCAAATAAAATATTAGCCACATATAATAAATGTGTTACAAAAAAAGGAATATGCTCGTGTTCATAAACACCTTAACATATAGAATACGCCCATGTTCATAACATAAGATTGAAGTTTGCAATATTTTGATTTTTTTTTCTATATAAAGTTAAAGAAATAAAAAGCCTCACACATTCAATTTGAAATTACATAATATAAAAGAAAACTAAAAACCATATTTAAACCATTATTGATAGAAGCACCCCAAAAAGTAGAGAACCTTCAACTTAGCGAATATAGAGTAGAGGTGAACACAAAACCAAAAAACCATTAATGAAAGAAACACAAAGAACAAATTTCTGATGGTTCATTGCCTTAGTAAGGACAAAAATTCTCACCTAGGTTGAACACCACTCCTCGACGCCCTAGAAGAGCAATGATCAATGCCGCAACATTGGCAACCGTTCCATTATTTTGGGGAACCTACAAGTATTGAAACCAAGAAGCGTTCAACCAGGTCAATTGAAAAAACAAAGAAACAATGATGTATATTAGGAAGCATTGACGACATTCCATAAGTTCAAGCTTACCTTAGCTATTACAATGGTGTTGAAGAGGAGCAACAAGCAATAACTTAACATTGGTGATCATTCCTTTTATGAAAGACTTAGTGAATACAAAGCAAAGCTGAACATGTTTTGGTGCTTATTTAAATGAGCAATTGAGAAGAAATGTCTTGGTAGTAGGGTGTCAGTGAACGAGAAAAGTGAGGTTCTGAAGCATTGAATGCTCAAGTGTTTGGAAAGTTGGCACCATCCCATACAAGAAAATGGGAAGGGATGCAAAGTTAATGTGGTTGGCCAAGAGGGAAAATATAGGTGGCATGTGTTAAATGTTAGGAAGTGGACGAGAGTGGTGGCACTCTATCCATGCTCGTCACACAACATGGTGAACATTTACCACACTTATGCCACACATGGATTAGGGTGGTCTTGATGCACTATCGGTCACCCATCCAAATAGACAAAAAAATTATTCGCTCCACATATCATCTACATACACTTGACATATTGATTGAAAAGAGGTAAACAATTTTTTTTGGATCCATTTTAAAATTTTGAGATGTTAAAGATTTTTTTAAAATTTTTGATCCATATGATACTCCACATAGACCCCCAAGTTAGCCCACTCCACTATGACCCCTCTCCCATAATTTTTTTTTTTTTTTATAAAAGAAAACAAATAATTGTAACCGAGGAGTCTTAATTACCAACCAAAATAAAAGGATAAAAGCACTCAAGAAAAAGCAACAGTTTGACACTAGGTATAGTAAGTAAGTATTCATTTAAAAAAGAAAAAAAAGAAGCAATAGAAAGTAAATACTTTGACAAACGACATTTGTGTTATTTGTGATTTCAGCCGTACCTGTGCTATTTAAAACCTAACTCAGATTTCCCGTAACCCTAGGACATTGAGGTTGCCATTGGATCTTCCTCTCATCCTCTGGTTAATTGACGCAGATGAAACACGGTGGGTTAAATCCCCGCTTCAGTCAAATAACGCAAATCTGGGCACAAAATATACATCGTCTTTCATTTGCAGGCTCTGGGCATCGAATCTAACGCAGAGCGCAAATTTTAATTATTTTTGGATGATTTAGAAACATTTGCGAAGGTTTATAAAGATCCGCGAGGACTGGTTAGAATTTGTGAGAATACTCCGAGAGATATCTTTCGAACGATGTAAGTTTTTCCTATTCTCTCCTTGTATCTACGGATCTTTGTCAAATCAGCATTATCGTCAATTAGGTCGATTTTACCTTTATTTTGCCTCGTTCTAAACAAAAATGTTTTGGACAAAAATTGTTTGCTTGTTTAGGGTTTAGTATTCGGTGGAGTGACGGCTGGAGCAGCTGTCGTCTTTTTTGATTTTATCTCATGTTTCAATTATAGGTAGTTTATTTTTATTCGAGAGTAGATTTTAACTGTCTAGGGTTTTGTGACTTACCTAGATTTTTGATGCAAAAAAGTCATCAATTCAAATATAATTAAGGGTAAATATTGTAATCGCTCCCAGTAAATATTGAAACACTGCGAGCGCCTATGGCATCAACAAGCAGACAGGGCCTTGTCATGTTTTGACACAGCATGAATACCGCCACATAAGTAGTCAGATAGCAAGTCAAGCAGGGTTCAAGTCGTCCTCATAGCAATGCCCTTTCCTCCTCCCTACAACATAGCTTATCAATTCCTAGAATTTTAAAGTAAAATTAATGAGTAGTTTAATTAACCACTTTTTATTCAATGGAAGGCTTGATAAATCAAACCCTTCATCTACGTTTTGAAGCCCCAAAATTAATTATTCAAAACAGCATATCTTTGATATTTACTTTTTTTAGCTTGTCAATTTCTGTAAGTGTTCAATAAAGCTAATAAAAAGCTGATAAGTTTATCATTCTGTACTAGGTGGAAGGCTAGTTAATATTAACCATTAATACATGTTTTGTGGGCTAAGCTCAGGTTTTGAGTTCCAAGAATAAAGAATTTACTTACTGAATTATGAAGTGCATAAATTTTTTCTAATCAATTCCTGGAAGTGTTCATTAAAACTGGTAGAAAGTAGACAAATTAATTTATTTATCCAGTGTGTGGTAATCCAGGTTTTGAAGTGTGCTGCTGAATGCAAATTGTACTCTTTACCATTTTGAATACTTGGAAGGTAATTGGTATGAAACAGCCTGGTTTTTATGTGAGGATATAAGGAGAATGAATGCAATTGCGTAAGTAATTATTTTTTGCTCATTAATCCTGGGTGAGGTTATGGCTGCTTATGTGTCGTAAACTTAGGCCACATATTAAGTTTCATAATCAAGGGTCATGCTTGAATTAACCCCATAATTATTTATCACAACCTTACCAACTTGCCATCGTTCCTACCAAGACAACTGTTATTGTACATGCCTTCTTGAATGAATGCAGTGTTTAAATCTGATCTGGGGTTTGTTCTTTTGATTTCGTATATTTCTTTGAAAATTGTATGACTGGAGTATTGATACACTTTGGCTGGATTTAAATGTGAGATGGTGGTCAGAAAGGGCTATTCTTTTGATTACATGATTCTTCATTTGTTGCAGTAAGTAGATATCGCTCAGGAGCATAACAACCTGCGTGGTGGCAGTTACAATTAGGTTGAACTTTTCACCCTTGCACTTTCAAAATGGTGGATGCTCAGAGGGCTCTGCTCGATGAGCTCATGGGTGCAGGTGAGTTGCTCATTTTTGAAAATTATTTGAATTTATCTCTTATTCTGTTACTTTTTTGTAAGTAAAGGGATTTTTTTGTTAAACCGCTTTAACCAGAAAATTTCAAAAAGTACTATATTTCTTCAAATTCAGATTATATACACACACATACCCATATATACAAAAAATAAAAAAGTAACTTCCTTTCTAATTGAATGTTAAACATCATCAAATAATACATCTTATGCATTTTTTGGACTTTTTTTGGGAGTTTGTTTGTTCATTCTGGGTACCACAGATTTGACCTCCAACAGTTACACACTTATTGTGTATTGGGCACCTATATTTCTTGTAGAAAATCTGATGTAAAATTGCTGATTCATTGTCTTCTGGCAATTTTCCATCATAAAATTATTGTTGTCAATGTTTTGCTGTATAATTTCTGTTAGCCATTTATCATTTCTGTTAGTCTTCTGCTGCTTGTAGGTGGTGAATTTTTTTTTTCCAATCCTTTTGCCAAAAATAAATTATTATTTTTCTTAGCCTTTCATTTTATTTGATGAGTAGTTCAACAATTCCTCCATTCAAGTTCAAGGCCCCAACTTGGAGTTGCTCATCAAGAGGTATCCAACTGGCATCAGACAACAAGAGGCATTTCAACTCCAACTTATGCAACATATGACAAGCATATTTTAGTAATTGATAAATCTTCCATAGATGATAGAACCATACAACATCTCAATAATGGTTCTGCCTAGCAACTCAACATCATCTATGCAATCAAGCTTGTCACACTCATCCCTGAAGTCACCAGGGCTGTACTTGGTTACCATCTCTATAGAATCCTCATAATTCTAATCACAAGGCACCATGCAATCTTCAATGTTTAGCAAAATCATTCATGGTAAATATATTGTTTTGTTCATTGGAGCAAGTCTTTTGACCACCACCTCATTAACTTGCTAGCTCCTCTAGTGGTTACATGCAGAGGACAGGGCCATCAACACCACATCAAGCTTTTTTCTATCACTGCAACAACAGTCCGACATTTTTTGTTTTATCTAATTAGCAATTCAGGAAACCAATATTGAACTTCATATTGCTCATCCATTTCTCAATTGGCAACAAGTCTTGATCTTGAGCAACTCCCAAAATGAACTCTTCACAACTTCAGTGTTGGCAACATCTCTTCACATGTTATTGCCTCCCATATGCTTTTCTCTGAAGCAGGAACTTTTGATCAAATTCCATGCTCTGGTTCTAATTCAAACCCTTAAGCACAATAACATATCCTCAATACAAAGACCTTCCATGCAAATCAATAGTCTTTGGAGGATTCTTTCATCTTAGACAA
This sequence comes from Sequoia sempervirens, assembly GCA_007258455.2. NCBI lineage: Eukaryota > Viridiplantae > Streptophyta > Pinopsida > Cupressales > Cupressaceae > Sequoia > Sequoia sempervirens. The sequence continues at coordinate 136,671 of VDFB02370349.1, read as the reverse complement.
GAAATTTCAATTTCTAGGATATACCTTGTCAAGGTGTTCCAGTTCTTCTTGTTTGCAGCTTATATTCAATGCACACCTTGACAACTTCCATCGTCTCCTAGCTACAGGTGGTTGTGACTTATTCAATAAAATTGAGGACAATTTCTTTTAAGTTTTAAGCAGGGAGGATCAGGAAATGATGAGGACATCTCATGTAGTTAAAATGTCATATGCAAGTAGGTTGATAGACAAAGTAGAACATTTTAAAATTAAATGAAACAACTATAAAGGTAGCAAGGTAAGGTACTTGACAATTGGAACAGCTGTGAAGGACAAATAGAAACGAATCCAAAAGTAGGTGGACAGATGGAAAATTTGTTAAAGGTAGATTGCTAAAAATCAGAAGTAGATGGACTCTTCGTAACTTTATTGTTGAGATCATTTTTATTGTGTTCTATTGTCTCCATGCATTCTGTTTTTAATTTTAAGCAGGGAGGACACCTATTAGCTTTGTTTTCAACAACTCATATGATTGAGTTTCATGCCTCACATCCAACACTATTGATGAATTTGATCTGAATTTTTCCCTTGCTGAACTCCAACATAAACATTAATCTGCTAATTTAGGGTGGAACGGCTTTAAATGGTAGATAAAAATAAATAGAACTTGGTAGACAGCTGGGAACATCAAATGTCATTGTAATATATTTAATCTATATATGCCTGCTTCTACTAAGTAAATATTCTCAGAGAAGTACATTCAGCAATATTGTCATATTCTAAATCATCCATAATATTTTTTAATTCCCTTAAGGCCCTTGTTCTCTGTTTCTCTTCCATTAGCGGAGCTTTCTTCCGTTGGTCCTTAACTCACTCCCTTGTGGACCTTCAGGTTGGCAGCTGAATGTTTGATAAAACTGCCCTACTTTCTATCCAAATGTCTTCAATTTCCTTCCTCATTTATAATGGCACGACCTAGCAACCAACTCCAACCTGAGCAGGAGAACCTACATGCTTAACAGCATTTTCTTTCAATTTCAAATTCAGTTTGACCAACATGTCATTCAAATAAGTCAGATACAGACTATGGTCTCTTGTATTTATTGCCTAGAAGTTTAAAAACCTTTATGAGATTTAAAGAGCTTGCCTTCCTTTATTAAATTCAGCAGACATCTTTTTGGCGTGGATTTGGACTTTGTAAAGTAACTAAGCAAAAACTCAAAAAATAAGGAAACGTAAAGGATATCAAAACCTTAAGTAGTTCTGTGAAAATTTTCAGATTTGTTGGCTGATCTGTCTCTGGACCCAGCAAATTGTTCAGAGATTTTAGTCTGAATATTATCTCCGCAAAGGGACTAATAACTGACATAGAAGAGGTCAACTTGGCCAACTGATCTGGCACTCTATTTTTTTCCTGGCATTTGTAGATCACTGGCACTGGTAGATCACCTTGATTTAGGAGAAAAATTTCATAAGACCATGGGCTAACTGATCTGGCACTCTATTTTTTTCCTGGCATTTGTAGATCACTGCATTGGTAGATCACTTATATTTAGGAGAAAAATTTCATAAGACCATGGGTATGCTCTGTAGTTTTATGTTATTGTCAATGCTCTGCCAAATTAATGAACCTTAAATAAAAAAACACACTAACAATTGAGTCAGTTTCCTCAATTAGATTATATATAGCATGTTAATAAACTAGCTTCAAAACTTACCATGTGCCATATGCTTCTTGTAGATTTTTGGTTAAGATTCCTAGTCCAATTGTATACTAATACACAGGCTCCTCAAATCGATTGCAGTAGATATTCCTTGCCTCAATTAACCTAGAGATAAACTAAAAGCCCCATCAAAGTCCCATAAGTGTTTAATTTAAGCCATTGACACAATGAGGACTCTCTTTCTCATTTGATTTCCTGCCTTTAGATGTTCCTCTATTAGAACAATTTTAAACAAATTGTAGGATCAAAATACTAAGGACTTTTAAAGTGAGTTTTGTATTATTTGAATTCTGGTTCTTTGCTGCCATGGATACGGTTATAACTTTGGATATGAAAGTTGAAGAACAATATGTGGGCTAAAATGCTTGAAATATATACTCTTCCATTAAGTACCAATTAGCATGTAAGTTTAACTACCAGTAAGAAACTAGAGTGTCTATTGAAGGCATTGATGGAAATGAAAAAAGTAAAACTTTATCTTAAAATGCTTGTAATGTGGTTGCAACTCAATTGAGTACCTATCTTGAATTGCAAATAGGGTGAGTACATTTTCTAGTTTCCAGAAATAACCCGATTAACTGAAAATAAATTATTTTTTGCAGCTCGAAATCTCACTGAAGAGGAGAAGAAGGGTTATAGAGAAATTCGCTGGGATGACAGGGAGGTTTGTGGCTTTTATATGGTTCGGTTTTGTCCACATGATTTATTTGTGAATACAAAGAGTGACCTTGGTATGTATTTCCTTTCTTTTTTTCTATTTCTAAATTATTCATTTTTGTTTTCTGTTCATTCCATTTTGTTATTGACGTCTATGTTGATCCATATCTTCCTTGTCAGTTTTTAAAATTATTTCGTAATTTCTTGGTGCAGGCCCTTGCCCCAGAATTCATGATTTAAAACTGAAAGAGAGGTAACTATCTTGGCCTATTTACTGAGTATTCCCGAAGTGACATTCATACATCCTAGCTTAGTAGAAGTCTGATAAATCAATAATATGTTTCATGTCCCTATCTCTTTTGTTTGTTTACAGGAAATTATATGTATTTGGAAATTTTAAGTGTTCTTTTCAGTTATTGCATATTTATATTCCTTTGGTAAGTTTTACACTTATTATGTGTTAAACTTATACACAGGACGAAGTGTGGCAAATATTTTACAAAATATTAATTTTCAATATTTTCATATGAACTTATATTTACCTTGGATGCTTGTTGTGTTTACTAACAAGCCAAGATATTTTTTTTAAAATCTTCCAACTGGTAATATTTAATCTAGGTAATATTATTGAGGTATCGTGATTTTTAATCTTGCCCAAATAAGCTTTTCCATGCTTCATATGTGTTGGTGTAGGATGGAACATAATATGAATCACAAGCGTGCATATATAGGATCTCTGGAGATCTGGATCATGCCGATTTAGCCCTTTTGAGGTAACTGTTAAACCATCAGGTCCTTAAAACAGGGGAGGGATGAAATGTGATTCCTGTCTAGCAAATCTAATTCAAGTGGACGATTTCTTCTTCTGTCCCTGGCCAATAACCTAGCATCCAGATATTTAGATTGCAAGCCATTATATTTACAACCTCTCACATTATTTGATTATTACCCCAATTAGTGAACTTCTAGGGGTAAACTTAAGTAACAAAGGGGCTTTTTACAGTACACATCTTGGCAATGAAAGCTAGTGCCAAATCTTGACTGAAATATAGTTCTGAAATTCTCTTTATAAATGCGATGGCAATCTGCTTCTGCAGTGACGATTAAAGGAACCTACAGGTGATGCCAAAGTGTTATGATAGATGAATGTGAAAGAAGACGAGGCACCATCTAATGGGAGGCATAATTGCTTTTATAATTAGTATTTGCTCTACTCATAAGGTGGTAATTGGCTAAGAATCAACGATAGAAACTTTTTTGGCTTTTTGTTCTACTTAAAGATATGATGACTTTGAGGAAAAATACCAATTTCTTCTTGGCAGAACATGTGTGTGTTTATCCTTTAACACATAATAATCCATATTTCACTCAAAACTGAAAACATTAGTTGCATCAAATAATTCTGTTTTATTTAAATAAGAAGGCCCTCCATTCATATCAAGCGATGGGCCATTTATGTCTTTTGATGTGTAATCACCTGTAGAATATCATCCATTTCATAGAAGACACACCTTTCCAGTAATATATCTACTCTGAAAAATTGTCCCAAAAGCTACAATGTATTTGTGGTTCTTGCAATTATATTAAAATTATGATTGTGTCACCAACTTTTCTAAATGTCTTATGTGGCATGGCTTAATAAACAAGTAATGTTATTTAACAGAGAAGTACATTCAGTGTTTTTGGTTGTGATGCTGCACCGTCGATCTAGTTTGTCTTGAGTAATGAAATTCTTTTTACTTTTAGTCTTTTAATAACATGGCCTTTTTTCAACTACATCATGCAAAGTTAATTCAGTCCCATGATATACAGAAGACACCTATTAGACTATATTATTGAGCTCAGAGACTTTTAGTGTATAAATCACAGAATCAAGCTGGCATTAAATGTAGGCTTAAGAGAGTGTAGGTTTCCAAATACCTTTTAAGTTCTGTACTATTTACCAATCGGTGAGTCAAATCTTATTTTAATTTCAGTTTACAATGCCAATTGTCTCTTTGTTAAATATAATTGCTTATTAAGTGGGAATAATCGATAAACCGAGTATAAGGTACAAGCTTATGAAAATTGTGAAGTGCCTTTATGTATGATATTCAATCATTAATGTGTTCCTTCTTGCTGGTGATGATACAAGGAAAATGCTGTAATTCTAACTAACTAGATTATTTTCTTTTGATAGCTTTATCATTGGAAGGTCCCATTTGTGCGTATTGTATGGTGACTTTTTTTCAAGATCAATTTGGCATATGCTCTTGTATTTTTATCTGTGCAAAGTTTTAGATTTTCGATGTTATATCATGGTCGTAGTATGAATGTCTGTTGCCTTAGGAATTGGTGATTGCTCATTTGAGTGCATGATGTTATGTATTTGTAGTATGTTCTGCATCCAAAATAGTGCTCATTTATTTCTCCTGTAGGCTGGGACATGAATGAATGAATGAATGAATGAGAGATTTTAATGATGTCCACGAGACCAAGCGGCCTAAGGGGACCGAGAACCAAAAAGCTAAGGGATCTCCAAACTCTTTTCTATGATGGACCTTCTTCTATGAATTTTGACCAAAAAACTAGCTGTCTTGCTTATCTTTTCCTCCTCAAATAACTCGTGTAGATTGTCAGCCTTTAGGTTACTCTCATACTGGGTGCGGATGTCCCTATAAGCCGTGCATTCCATGATAAAGTGCCATTCCGTTTCCACCACCCCCTCATTACAAAAAGTGCAGATTCTATCCTCCCACACTTCTTTAGGAATTGTCCACCTACCCGTCTCACATCTGAGATGGTGCGAACCGGTCCTTAGCTGAGCAATTATCATCCTTGCTTTACCTTTAATAGCTGCTCCTAGGTAGGCTTTTTCATTATGCTCCCAAGTAGGGTTGAACTCTTTGACATAATGAGTTTTCTTTTGCCCAATTGGATTTGTCCACATGGCAGTCCTGAATTTATTTGCAACATACTTTTTTATTTCTTCATTGGTGTTAGGGCACTCGTGCAAGCTAATGTTCCATTTGTTTAGCCACTTGTTATTTTGCTTCATCCATGTTTTCTTCCTACGGTCTAAAACCTCTTCCACAACAATTTTGGGCCAGCATTGATTATCCATGTTGTCCACCTTTTTTAGATAACTTAGCAACCGGCTTATAGCCGAAGCCTCCAAAGGTAAAGTTTCCGATTCAGCCAAGACAAAATACACAGTTGACACAGAAGAAATATTTGATGGCTATCTTTGGTTTTTTATACTTGTGATTTGATTAGCTATCATTATTTACCTATATGGAATGAAATGAAAATTGTTGAAATTTAATGAAACACTTTCTTCCTTCTAATTTCTTTTCTTGCAGATCTGGGTTTGGAGTATTCGTTCTATGAGAAGTTGGCTATGCTTGAATGAACAAGTCAAAAGTAAAACTACTCGTAACAGTTAAACACTTTGTAAAGTTGTAAGAATTGGCACTTGATAGTGGAATTATGGTTGTACAATATTATAATTATTGTATTAAGTTATAATATTACAAATAATTTATACAAAGACATATGTCGCATATAACTAGTGAACTTTTATCATTTTAAACCAGAACAAGGAAGCTCTATTAGTTTAATTATGTCTATGGCCACAGTATCCACTAAACCAACAATTTGACAAGATAACTAGACGTCAATTTCTTCCTATTGGACCATTAGATATGACATATGAGCTGCTATTCCTATAGCATATCTCAAGAATTTCACACAGGAACACACATACAAATCATACTTATTACTTTAATTATTGGTTGCAACTAGGAAAAGAGGGTAGTGTAGCATCTGCCAATACATGCTAAATCACACAAAAGACACACACAACTGTATATGATATATAATTTTTATGGTTGTGTCGTAATTACATAAAGCCATACATGACATGATTATTGAAAATTTGTTGTTTCTGAATAAGAAGTCTGTATTAGTCTAATAGATTAGTATGCCGATTGCCTCAGTATCTTCTCTACTGTCATTGAACAATGCAGTGGGATAACTGCACATCACTATCCTCCCAACAAACTAACTGATGTGACATATGAGCTGCTATTCGGATAACATGTGTCAAGAATTTTGCCTGAGATCACTTCTGCAGTTTATGCATTATCATTGTTGTTGTTCCCAACCAGAAGAGTGTAGAGTATCATCTGCCAATACGTGCTAAACCATACAACAATCATGCACAAATGTATATGATATATGATTTTATGATTGTATTGTAATATTATATATTAATACAACTTATATAAAGATGTACATCACATATGATTAATGAACATTTGTTATTTGTAAACCTGAACAAAAAGTCTGTAATAGTTTAATAGATTAGCATGGCCACTGCCTGGGTATCTCCTCTACTCCCACCTAACAATTCAATGAGGTAGTCACACAAACAATACCCCAATGGACCAACAAGATATGAGACATGAACTGCTATTGTATAACCTCAAGAGTTATACACAGAAACACTTCTACAACTTAAGCATTATACTCTTGTTGGTCCCAACCACAAGAAAAGCACATCATATGATCTGCCATTAGATGCAAAAGCGCTCAATGGCCACATCAACTCATTCAATAAAGAAACAATTTTTCCTGAAAAAGGACACACAAATATTAGAAAGAACAAAACAAATAATAATTTGAAAATGAAACAAGTTGGTAATAAGTAAGGTACTTGCTATGGTATTTGTGCATTTGAATTCATTTTGTGTATTGCATAAAAGGAAAAGTACAGAAGAGGGCAACTGGAAACAAAAGATTTGGATGTAGTTCTTGAAAATCTGACCTGGATGCTTGCTTGGCTGCATTTGATTGAGGCTGATGAATATCCTCCTACTGTACCTTATATATAAACTACATAAGTTGTGTCTTCTTCTGGTCTCTTGTTGGCTTTGGTGAGTTTGAAGGTAACTAGGTTTATATGTATATGAAAGTTCTTTTTGGCATGACACCTGTAGGCTCATCTAAAGGATTATCTAATATTTATGACATTAAACATGTGGTCAAAACTTTTTAGTGGCAGGGAAAATGACACTATAACTGAACTACATTAACTGTTGAAGAAGAGATTCAATGGGAAGTTGATAGAGGCATTATCTTGTGTGCAGTGTTGTTAGATGGATTCTGATATATGGACACACTTAAAGTGTTTGAGGGCACGTATACCTGCTATTGTGTAATGCTTATAGATGTGATAATCTTTATAAGTAGGAAGAGCTGGTGTTGTAATTGGATACGACATGTTTTTTCCTGGATGTGGTAGTGGATAATAAGCAAGTGAGAAGCATGATTTTTCTTGATTTAGACTTTGATTTTGGTTTCATTTATCTGGTTTAATGCTTCTTGGGCTAACTCGTAACTTATCTTAGAAAGGGCATAGATGTGTTTTCTAATTATTATGTTCCCCATTGTAGGAGTGTCCTCAATGCGAAGAGGGTCAATATTCCAATTACTCTCTGTTTTCGTTTTGATGGGCATACATAATCTCTGATAAGGTTATTTGTAAATAGTGTTTACTGTGTGGCAAGGTCTAACTGTGGTGAAGCACACATACTGGTAGATGCATCTTCGGATTTGTGATTGGTCAACTAAGTATATAGAGGTTTTTGTGAGTCTAAACCAGACAGGGAATGGCCAATCCCAAACTATCAAATCCTTATAATCCTTCTTATCTTGATTTCAATCTTATACATATATATGAACTGCACTTTGTTTGTTTAGGTTAGGGTCAAGGACAATGAGTCGACTCATTTTGTAACAACAATCATGGTTAAAATTTTTATCAGTATTCCACTATGTTACATGGCATTTCTGGGATAGGAACGGTGGATGGCAGGGAACATGTTTTGGGGACAGTGGGATGGCAGGGGACATGTTTCAGGGACAACAGTCTGAGGGCCATTTTTTGGGGATGGCAATATATACATAGTGGGAGAAAAAGAGAGATACTCAAATTCTACAAGTTAATGGGCAAGAGTATAACAGCAGCAATATAACATTACACTATTAAAAATGATGCTGGATGATGTCTGCTAAAGCCTGCATGCCAATCACATTCCAAAAAGAAATTGTTTGTCTGCACTTTTCACACAAAACGACACTGTACCATACTATGGCGAATGCACCTTTAATCTCCTTTGCAACTGACAATAATAACTGACTTGTTTGAGAGCCATTTTGAACAATGAAATCAGAAATCCAAATTATTATTGTTAGTGTTAACTGTTCTATAATTTAAATCATTAGCTATGAGTTGGAATCATGATATATTTATTGCTGTTATAGCACTGTTGCTGCTGTCACTGCTGTCACGATTAATTTTATTGCTGGTATACTGGTGCCATAATATATTAATTGCTGCTGATATAACTTATAACACTGGCATGCTATACTGCTATTATAATGCTGTCATGATATATTTAACAGTCTTTTAAAATGTTATGAACAATTTTCTTTTCTAAACATTATACAAATTTGCTTTGCCATCAGGGATGTCTGGCCGTCCCTGGGTTGGTTGGGTGACATAACAGATGTTCTTGCTTGTCTTGGTGATGGCCAAACATCTCCACAGTGTTTCCTATTTTTGCAACACATTTCAAAAACACTTCGAAGATTTGAAGATTTCTGGGGATGTTCCCTGCCATCCCCCCATATCCCAAATGTCATTGGGGAGGGGGATGGGGTTATGAGGGCCAGGGATGCATCCCTGTGGGACACAGGTATTTCAGCATTTCTGTGTATCAGGTCATAAGTTTGACTCTGAATAAGTTCTAGAAAAATAAACTTTTGTCTAGTGTAATACTAGTTTATACTTTCTAGGGATAAAAACCCTGTATGAGTTACCTTGCTAACTAAGGGCCAGGTTAATTCTTGTTTTACATGGGAGATGAAATGGGATGAAATGATCTTTGACAACAACACTTTGTCATTAAAAGCTAAATTTTAGGTAAGGCTCTGATATATGGGTGAGTTGTTCAATGGAACACTGGATTTGAGTTCGTCCTTCATGAAGATGTGTAGGAAGAAATGTAGATTGAGAAAGATATGTAAATGGTAAATCAAGAATGTGTCGGGGAAAGATCAGTTGTGGCAAAAGATAAAAGTAATAAAGAATGTAGTTCCATGCCTTAGGCTGATTATTGATTGATGAGTATGCATTAGATTTGTTGGTCTCCAGAGCTTATACAAATGAAGGATTTCAATCTATTCTCTTGTATCTGCTCTGGGTTTATACTGTAGTTAGCTAAAATATTTTATTGTTGTGCTTTTAGATTTAGTAGATACAATAACATCTTTATAATTAATATATTTCATGGAGCTGGCAAAGAAGCAATTATACCTTTACTATGAGCTATTTCCTTTGGAAAAATGTCTATGGTGGCATGTTCTACATCAGGCGACCTTGAAATCTCTGCCTGAGAGTCTGCAATAAATAAGCCTCACCAAAGGCCTTGGTTGGGTTGTTTGGTGTGGATTTGCAATTACAAGTAAAACAGTTCTAGTTTAAATTGAGTTTCATGTTCTATGCCAAATAAACATATAATCATTTGCTTCATGGAAGATATAATCAATCAAAAAACCATGTGTTCCATAGGGGTCCCTGCATGGGTCTGTTGGTGTGTATTTATATTTACAAGTAAAACGATTCAAGTTCAAATTTCCACTGTGGTGTATTTTATGCGAGGGCCCTAGTAGCTTTGCTAATTTCCTCCTATAAGATGTTACAAGAAATCAAAAGGCTGAAAATGCCTTGCCAAAGATCACCTAAATTTTTAGGTGCGGATTTGCATTTTCAAGTAAAACTGAAAGAGTTAAGTTTCAATTCCCAATGTCATGCTCTATGCTAAGTAAGCTTGAAATCAATGCTTGATGAGGATATAATAAATCAAAAAGCTACATGCTTAATGGAAGTCCCTGGTTTGGTCCATTGGTCTGGATTTTTATTTATGAGTAAAATGGTTTGAGTTCAAATTACTACAGTGGTATGTTTTATAATTTATAACAGACAAGCTTATATCTTCCACTTAAAAAATGATACACAAATTTAAAATGTTGTGAATGCCCGCCAAAGATCACATTTCCTTTTTTTGGTTTTGATTTACATTAACAAACAAAATGATTTGAGTTCCAAAGGGATGCATTGGTTGTTTTACTCCTATGGACTATTTCTTTTACAGTTTTACTAAAATAAAAAGATTTGGCATAAAAAATCAAGTTTGACCAGTCACATTTTCCATTTGGAAACTGTTCCCTAGTATCATGTGCCCACTAAATAAAGCGATTGTAAATACAGCAACAATCTCTCTTTTTTTTCTTTTTGATTGTTCTGAGGATGAATCTCACAATTTCTTTTCAAAATTAAATTATTATATTCTGGTTTATGTGGCATTTATATTGCCAAATTATTGCGTTGAGTTTCCAAAAGAGCGGTTCAATTGTTTTGGATTTGTGGATGGTAACGCTAACAAGAGTTTACTGTCTTGTAGTCCATGGATGAGGATAAATATACCTCAAATATTGAGAACATCTACATTTGAGGGTAAGCAGACAACAAGGAGTTTATATATTAATGTATACACCAACCCTTATAAGTAAGGGGGAAATTACAAATGTTGGACATCTGGCCAGGCCTTATGCTTCAGTTAGAACTGAACTTTTCAGTTTTGACCAAACCTCTCTTGTTTGTTGCAGAATATTTTTATTTTGAATTTTATAATTTATATTAAACAAAACAAGTAAAGTATTAAAATCTAACAATAAAATCCCTGAAGTCATAATGTGAAAAGGAAAGAAGGAAACAAGTAAATGAAAAAGTTTAATGTATAATTTAGGGAATCTGAGACCTTCAATGAGTCATAAAATATTTCAGTTGGGCCATTGCCAGTGGATTTTTGATGGCAATGAAAATGATTTGATTTTTCTGCTGATGGTTGGACCCTTGCAGTTTTTTCCACATAGTTTCTTTACATCCATTTGATTTAAGCTGTCTGTAGCTGTATACTATAGAGTTTCCAAATCTTGAGCTTCCTTTGTCCTTGCCATGGTGTTATGGTTATGTATTTGATATTTGCTGTTAACCTGTGTAGTTGTGTAGTGTAGAGTTTCCAAATCTTGAGCTTCCTTTGTCCTTGCAATGGTGTTATGGTTATGTATTTGATATTTGCTTTTAACCTGTGAAGCTGTGTAGTATAGAGTTTCCATATATGAGCTGTATAGGGTTATATTATAGCTGTGTAGCTGTGTAGTATAGACTGAGTTCCCAAGTATAGTGTAGCTGTATAGGGTTATATATTAGCTATGTAGCTGTGTAGTATAGAGTTTCCAAACTTCAAGCTTCCTTTCTCCTTGCCATGGTGTTAGGGTTATGTATTTGATATTTCCTGTTAATCTGGATGATTATTATTTAAACCTTACACTAAGACAAGTAAAAAACATAAAATGTTATGAATATAATTATATTACTCTTTGAATTGTACACTGCATAAAATTGAATACATTAAGTGAGATAAGACAAAACATAAATGTTAAGAATCTAAAGTATTAAATTTCACGATCTGTAAAATTAAATATATAAATATTTATCTTACATATTATTCTCATTTAAGAACGTAAAAGAGGTTAAGTTTCTATTTAATTCTAGTTGTGCTGTTGATTGTGTCAACATAAGTTGCCTAGGTATTGGTATCAGAATTTGGTGATTTTTGGTTTGGCTTGGGCATGTTTGTACAAAACATAGTAAAAAATATAAAAGATACAGTCAATAAATGAAAATAACCATAGTGTCAATGTCATATTTATTTGAGAAATTGGAAAAAAGCAATACTGATAATTGATAATTCAAAATATCAAATAAAGTCATGACATATGATATATCACATGGGCTCTTATTATCTGTTCAAAATTGCAAAATAGGCAATGGTGATGGATAGCATTTGAGTTAGGTTTAGTTGTTTATTTGTTTGTGCTTTTTTATTATGTTTTATTTTAATTTGAAAAAAATTATTTTGTCAATGACTGAATATCTTACATCAAGTTCATCTATGTATTGCACCTGGCCCCACCAATTTTGGCATGCCACACTGAGAATTGGATGTGGTAGTTTACCCAATTCAACATTTAACATTTGTAAATTTTAAGAGTATAACAGCTGACTTGGGGATGGATTTTAACACAAGTCTACATTATAACATGTAGATGATTTACCACTCGAGCTTTACTAATTTGACTTTTAAATGTTAGGTTAACCATTAGCTAGAGCTCGTAGAGAATATGAGAATGGTCTTGGGTCCTTAATATTATTACACTCAACCATGCTTCAAGTTGCCTCCATTGCAACATAGGGGTGGGCCTAGGTACATTCGTTGCTATAAGTTTTATCCCTTCCTTAGATGTCTTCATGGCCTATCCAAGTTACCCACCCATGAGAACGAAATTAGTATTTGTGGAACTCATCTTTTCCCACCACTTGCCCCAAATCCCATGGGCATGATTAACAGATGTATTGGTTAGCCTTAATTTTTTTGTTTCTTTTCCCCATTGGTATACTGTATGATAGTAGCAGAAATTCTTCTTGGTAATAAATTGGCTAACCAAAAGATTAAGATTTTTTCAATAAACTGGGAAAAAATTGGAAACCCCAAAAATGCAGAAGAAAGGGAAAGATTGTGCTTTATTTTTTATTTTGTTAAGTATTTAAAGACAATTTAATTGTAAAGTGATAGAGAGAGTGAAAGGAAATGGAAGTTTATGCCCTAGCAGGAAACTTGTGCTCGACAGATCAAAATTTTGATCCGGTCTTGGGACTATACAAAAACTATGTAAAAGACAGAAATTAATGCATGAGAAGCACAAATAATGAATTTAGAGAATACATAATTCTATGTTGAGCATAGTAGAACTACCCAGAATTGGTAGTGACATGGCAAACCAAAAGTATATTTATTGTTTGCCTGCCAGCCTGGGCAGCCGGTTAAGACTGGCATCATCAGGCAAAAGGCCCAGGTTCAAGCCTCAACCGGCTGAGAGCGCAAATTATGATTACTCCATAAAATGAAAAAGCAAGTTGATTGTTTCATATGATTGCATCTTTCATCCTGGCCGAGTGCCCTTTTTTCTGGAAAAGGACCAGAAACTGTTGTCGTCTGTTTCCCTTTTTTGCTTTTGTTAAACTTAGAACAATGATGCAGAAGGGAACAATTTGCAGTTTTGTTCTCTGCTATCTAGGATCTGGAAGATGCAGACCGAAGCCTTAGCTGTAGTTTAATAAACAAACCTGAGTGGCAAGTGGATATAGGTGGTTTGTTGCAAGGAAAAAATGTACACATGGTTCAATTATAATTCTAAGTGAATTTTGTTCATTCACCATCTGGGATGCAAAAGGTATATCTGAAATTTCTCTAATTTGAAAATGATAATTGGCTTTTCAGCTTTAATTCCCTCATTACTGTTTACCAGGTTACCAGATTGTGGAAAAGAAATCTATAATGGCAGCCACCTTAAAATACATAATCTTTTTTGAATTCTTCTATTGTGTTTATCATATGGACCATTGTTTGTATACTGCGTACTAATGTTTGATGGATCTTTGAAACAGTTTTGAGAAGTCTTCGAGGCACGATCTATATGTTCCTAGATTTGAAGCAGAACTTGCACAGTTTTGTGAGAAGCTGGTCAGTTCAAACTATATCATGAACTGAAAGTCTGAAAGCTTTCATTTCACTAAATCAAGAAAAGTTTACATTTTTGCCTTTTTTGAACTGTCCTTTTCTATGTGTTTTGAGAGTTTTTTAATCTACAGGTACAAGATTTAGACCGTAAAGTACGGCGAGGTCGTGAACGTTTAGCCCAAGATGTAGACATTTCATCTGTTATGCCATTCTCAACGGAGAAATCAGAGCAATTAGCAACAATAGAGGAAAAGATAAGGAAACTGCTGGAACAGGTTGAAAATCTTGGAGAGGAAGGAAAAGTTGATGAAGCACAGGCATTAATGAGGAAGGTACAACTAATTATATGCTAATGTCTGGGTTATGTGTAGTTGTTATAGACTTGATAGTGGAGATGATTGATACGGCCTTGTTATATTTGAACCAACTGATTTTTTGATTTTTTGCAAGGTTGATATATTAAATGTGGAAAAAACAGTTGTGACACAACAAGCATCAAGTGAGAGAGGACTTATACTGTCACAGGAAAAAAAGATGGCACTCTGTGAAATCTGTGGCTCCTTTTTAGTGGCAAATGATGCTGCTGAGAGAACCCAATCTCATGTAACTGGGAAGCAGCACATAGGCTATGGCATGGTTCGTGATTTTATTACAGAATTTAAGGTGACTTTCTGTTTGATCTCTGGCTATCGTTTTTGATGTAATTTTTTTCTTTTAAATAATGGTTAGTGATTAGAAAGATTGATGACTATTTTTAGATCTCTTATTTTTGTGAACAATTGATTCTCAGGCCAAAAAAGAAAAAGCCAGAGAAGCTGAGAGACTTGCAAGAGAGAAAGAAGCAGAGGAACGGAGTAAAGAGAGGGAGAAAGAAATGGAAAGAACAAAAGACAATGATTGGGATAGAGAAGGAAGTAGAGTAAGAGATGATAGGGACCGTTACAGGGAAAGGGATCGTGAGAGGGACAGAATAAAGGAACCGCGAGAAAGAACGAGAGACTGGGATAGGAATCCCTTCAGGTCAGGCCGTGGTGGAAGAGAAAGGGATCGGGAGAGAGATCGAGATAGAGATGGAGACAGGGAATGGTTAAGGGATCGAGATCATGTAAGAAGCAGATCTCGATCTCCTTATAAGCATGCCTCACCTGGTAGACATTTTCGATAAGGTATTCAGAAACTCCAAATTGTGTAGTTCAGTTACAAGCTTTTCTGATCCATGCCTACAAAAGATCGTGGTCAAGTTATGCATGGAGGTGACTATACTCTCTGTTATGTGAGCTCGTATCATCTGAATAGCCTCAAGTATAAGGTCAATATTAGTTTGTACTGTCTTTAAGAGTTACCTGTTTCATTATGCAGAGTGCAGCATAGGTTTGCCTTATTTTTAAAGACAGCCCCTCTTTATGGAAGGCTAAGGGTTTCCTATTATACATTTTATTCAACCTCAGAATTTTAATGAGATGTTTGTCAGGTATAATTTTCAAGTGAAAGTTGATAAACACAATTTGCCATTATTACTATTGTTTTGATGTAGACTACAGATGAATTGCTTGGTGCTTCTGCAATTAATTAGTTTAAACTCCATATTAGAGGTAACAGAAAGATGGCGCTTCAAAGTTATTGGGTAACACACTTAACCTTTTCTGCTTGTGAAATGTTGTGTTTTCTTCCCTTCAAATGAATAAGGCTTAAGATGCACAGAATGGCTAAACCAGTGAGATGGTTTTCACAGGCTTGACAATGCTCTGTATCTGATAGATGTGTGGTTTTTAATCTTTGATACCTGAATGAGGAAGTTTCAACTTTTCAGAAGGTAATCTTTGGTTCCTTCAAATTTTTATTTGCATCTGGCAATGTCAGCCCATTCGTCCTAAGGCATGCTTGCTTGCTATAAATTTCACTCTATCCTTCGCTTTCTTCTTACATTTTTAGTGAGGAGTTTGCCTTCGGTTGGCTTTCATGTATGTCTAGTCTTTGGATGATTTGGAGTGGTGACATTTCCCTTTGAATTGACACACCATTGTTGATGTGGTGTTGCTGGTCAAAATCTAAAGCATGTGAGGCTGCTGGAGAATTCATTCTTCCTGCTAAGTATTCTATCATTGGTGTCCTTGAAAGGTAGGTGTCCTCTCTTTCTCTTTGAGTAAAAGAATAATATGATACAATGAGAAATGGAAACATTGAATATGGAAAAATTATAGAAAGGATGTATGATGTCATGCACAGATGATTACACTTGACCCAACATTTACAGTGCAGCTTGTCAAATACCTCTTATTTAGGATTGTTCAGCATGCACCTTACCATTCCATTTTCAGGTAACTGGAAAGTCAATAAGTTCTATTATTATTTGGAGGGCTCGTAATGGTAAATGGTTGTGCCAGTGATTAGAATATGTTCTGAACATGGTTGCAACATATATTATGATAGTTTGGTGTTCATTGGTGAGGCTGTGAATATTTTTTGTTCAGTGGAAGTTAATGTATATAGCTTGGATGAGGAGATTGAACTCTTTTAATCCATGATATCCATGAATATCTGTGGAGACTGTCATGTTTTTTGCTGGAAAACAAATTACTTTCTATCAAACATCAACCTTGGAAGAAATTTTGTTTACTCCATTTGCCTAAAGAGCTTCTCCATGAGGGTTTGTTGGGCCTGAACAGTGCATGTAAGTCTCACTAATAGACATGAGACATTCATATCAAGATCAAGGAATTATGAAATTTGCACTTGACCTGTGTATGTGTGATACCCATCTACATGCTTTTAGGAAAAGATCTAGATGCATTGTAGATTATGAGCACATTGCAGAATAATTTTGCAGCAGCATAGAGGAACATTGGAGCACAATTATAAATATTCATTTGGATTTTCTGAAATGGAATTGTGGTATATGGATGTTGGGATTTTATTGGTTGAGAACTCTTGATTGGTGAAATTGTAAAGTTTGATGAACGAATTTTTAAGTTTGTTTTCTACATACAGTTTAAAACTATAATTTTAAATGATTGAATTTTGTAATTTCTAAAATGGAATAGATGATAAATTGCAATACACTTGTTTTTATTGTGAGCAGGGCATGATATGCACAATAAGGACTTGCATATCATCTGTTCAAACAGTAAAACTCTAATGTGCAAATGAACGCGTGCTTAAGTAATCCATGAAAATAATGGAGGTTTTTTAATGCATTTTGGTGCAAAGGAAATTCTGTAGTCATAGCTTAATTTTTTGAGCGCCTCTAAAGAGCTGTGCTTCTTAAATTTAACATATGTTGAATGGTACTCCATATATGGTGTTTCCCTAGGTCTCCTCCAAATTGTACTTCCCTTGTTAATCTTAGCTTTCTGCAATTGGAGGATCTTTCTGTTTTCTATAATGAACTGTTAAAACACTAGATGGATTTTCTCTAGCGCCATTTTGATTAGAGTCATACAGGTCATGTTGATTGTTCTTAAATTATATCCGGTAACTTAGACTTTATGTGATCAAGCCTCTTCAATTCTAGTCGGTAGCTTTTAAATGAATAAGTTATTGTGAGTTTAAATAGATTAAACTTATCTGCCTACTAGTGCCCAAGCCTCTTCAATTCTAGTCGGTAGCTTTTAAATGAATGAATTATTGTGAGTGTAAATAGATGCAACTTATCTGCCTACTAGTGCCCACGATGGAATGAATTATTGGGAGTTTTAAGTAGATGCACTATTATCTGACTAGTAATACCTCTTTTTTTGCTCAAAACAAGTACTATTGCACTTGATTTATCAATCTCAGCTACTGAGAGTGTTCCAAGTAGAGGCAAATTCAAGAATGAGGTTGTTTGCCTTTATGCACTAGCTTTATATGACTAGCCAATTCTAGTTGGTAGTTTTTAAATGAACAAATTAGAGTGGTTTTAATAGATCCAACTTAGCTGCCTACTAGTGTCTATGATGGAATGAATTATTTGGATTTTAAGTAGATGCATCATTATTTGCCTACTAGTGTTTATGATGGAAAGAATTATTGGGAGTTAGATGCACCATTATATGCCTACTAGTAGTTTTTTGGCTCAAAATGAGTAGTACTCAACCGGAGTTATCAATATCAACGACCGATAGTGATCCCAGTAGAGGCCAATATAGCCATGCCTGTGATCCAATTAACTATTGATTGGTGCATGTTTTGTTCTATTGCTGAGAGATATACCTATTCTTACATTGTGTTATTAGATGCACTATTTTTTTGCTTACTAATGCTTAGTTTTGCTCAAACCAAGTCTATTATTATGATAAAGTTTTAAGGTGGAAGGTTGACATTCTTGAATGAATTTGACTCTGAAAATGATGATTAATTAATGATACCAAGTTTTCACAATACATTTTATTTTTAGTTGAAAAGGTGAAGTTTCTGCATCAACGATTTGGATCACACTCTGTGAACCATCATCAGGATGAAAATAGAGAGCTCAAGGAGAAAAATGGTAAGTTGCATGCCACAACCAGACTAAAAGGATAGGGGTGAGGGGAAGGATTGCATGTCATTGAAAAGACAATAGATGAAAGAAAAAATAAGTAAAAATGAAGATAAGAATTAGCAATTACAAATCAACAAAACCATTGAAAAGACAATGGATGAAAGAAAAAATAAGTAGTTGCTAATTCTTATCTTCATTTTTACTTATTTTTTCTTTCATCCATTGTCTTTTCAATGGTTTTCGTTTCCTTCTTGGCCTATGTGCAATCCTTCCCCTCTCTCACCCCTATCCTTTTAGTCTGGTTGTGGTCTGCAACTTCCCATTTTTTTCCTTGAGCTCTCTATTTTCATCCTGATGATGGATCATGGAGTGTGATCCGAAGCAAAAACTCATCACACAATCGAATCCAGAAATCGTTTCAGCAAAAAATGATTTATTAATTGATTCTTTATTTTCAAATGTTGTGACCATATTTTTGGTACTGGTCATAGTTTTTTTTTGCCATTTTCCGTTTCGATTGGTATCCGTCCTTTTTCTGCTTTCCTGTTTCAATAAAATGTCAAACTTTTAGAAAAAATATATGTTAGCTGGTGGATTTGGAGAGAGTAGTATGCTTAATTCTTAAATATGTCCATGCAAAACATACTTTCTAAACGAGTTTGATTTATTAATGAATCACCGAAAGCTGAGACCTTAGGCATACTCCAGGACGTCTTTTTGCATATGAACTCCTATAATGTGAATTATATTTTGTGATGAAGCTTGAACACTTTTCTAGAATGAACTTTAAGCACTTCATTTTTTGTTACTGCATCTTTGTAAGATAAAGTGGGCTGTTAGATAGGTCCGTTTGGCAGTGAAGCGTGTTTAGGGATAGGGGCCTACTGGTTTGTCAATATTTTAGTGTGTACGGGCAGTTTACAAACCTATGTTAACATTTGCACGTATGTAATTTAGATATTTTATTTCTGCAGGGTCATCATTATTTTTGGTGTTTCAGTGCTAGGTATTTTCAATTAGTCAATTCTTCTAAAACACTAGGAAAGGGGATTCATAAAGCACAGAAGCACCTTTGAACGATGTTAATATTTGGAGACAAGAATGATACGAACACATCGGTATGGGGCTTGACACCCCAAAGTAAAGCTTAAAACTTAAAACTTCTTGGTAGGCAGATTGATGTTGGTACATGTGATGTTCAAACTGTTGCATTTGAAAGAGATTATGGATATAATTTTGTTTTCTAGCAATAGTCCTTGTGTGCGGAATTTTTCCATTCATGCTAAGCAATTGATTATATAGTTTAGATGCATAATTGGCAGCGAGTGCTTGGAAAATTTGCTTTTTTGCAATTACTTTCATCTATGTGAAATTGGGCATGAGAAACAATCTTTTTCTTCTTTGAACTAATGTAACCATCCAATTCTCTCTGTGTCAAAGTCGATGTAGTTAGAGTTGTGCGTAGTGTATTTTTAGTTCTTAATTTTTATTTCCAAGTAATTTCTGAAATCTTATTTAAAATGTACTTATGGGGAACAAAACATTGTACGTGGGAATATTGATTTAGTTTTATAGGTTTAAAATCTAGCATCATGTAAAACGTGAGCCAATGTGAACTTCTGATATAGTTTTGTGATGTCTAAGTAGAGGCCACAACAAAAAGTGTATCTATCAATCGAAGATTATTTTTTTCATATTTAATATGTATAATAAAATTGATAAAAATAATCTAATATAGAAGTTTTTCTATAAATTTCTTTGACAACTCATTGATAGATTAAACATTTTTTTGACAATTTCAATTTTTCTTAAAAAGTCAAATGAAAGACATTTAAATGACCAACTTGTCATAAATTTTTTTATATGATAGGTAGGATGACTGTCAAATTCCAAGCTTGTTTGGGAGCTCTATTTAAATGTCATTTGGTTCAATGGTCAAATAGTTAACAGTAATTTTATACCTCAGCTACACTAAAAAGTGGTAAATGGATAACTTGTTTTTATTGTCAAAGATTTATTTTTGATCGTTATATTTTGATTTAGGTGGCAATGAATCAAGATAGTATAATGAATTTATGGGCTCTTTAATGTGGGTTGTGTTTGTTCTCATTGAAGGCTTGATTTTGTAGTTGTAGCATTGTATGGAATGGAAAATAATTATTGTTGGTCTTAAAAAAAAAAACTATTAATGCTCTTAAACCAATGAAACAACATTGAGCTCAAGATGACCCTCAATAAGATCCTGATTTGGGTTCGGCTACCAAATCTTCCCCTCCATTTATGGAATGACCCTCTCTTGGAAGATGTGGGTGATGCCCTTGGCGATTTTTTGCTGGTGGATGATGAATCCTCTGACATTTTTCATTCCACCTTTGTTCGAATATTGGTTGAAATGGATATTTCAATAGGATTGCTTGCTGAGATTTTGTTTAAATCTCCTAAGGGTTCTTGGGTCCAATCTTTGGATTACAAAGGGGTTCCCTTCTGCTGCAGAAGATGTTTTAAAACAGGTCATGCTGTTGCTCAATGTGGTTTTGAGAAAAAAAACAATGACTACTACATAGTGGAGAGGTGCCTCTCTACAACATTATACGGTAGAGAAGAAAACTAAACAACACGAGTTTTTCCAATGTGCTTACGTCTCTAATGGTGGGGTTGTTGAAGCTGAATAGATTCATCTTGTTGATGCCTCTAAAGAGCGAGAGATTGGGTCTCAGGTTGCTCTTTTGGGTGATAGTGCCCTGACTATCATTTTTGGTAGCTTTTTTGATATGTTTGTGCTTGCACAGAAGAATAATGTTGAAATCATCGAGATTGGAGCTGCAAGCATTCATCTTTAGGAAAAAAGTGTGCTGGCTTGGCAGGATAAGGCAACGCAAGTGGAAGAAGGTTGGATTACTGTTATGGGCAAGAAAACAAAATTCTATAGGCTTTATTTCGACATGACTTTTCGCTCCCACAAGAGAAGTTCTAATTGTAAATCTTGATGGGCCTTGCTTGGGGGTTGGTTTTATTGGTTGGCTGCAGGTTGTCCTTTTTGTAGCTTTGTTTTTTGGATTTGTAAAGGGTTTTGGGTCCCTTCAAAACCTGTGTTTTCCTTAATCAAAAACATTGAGCTCAAGATGAGGCTAAATGTTAATTTTTTTTTTACTAATAATTTCAATTCATCAACCTTACTATAAATGACATTGAAGACTTTGTCCTATTTGTTAACCCTATACCACTAATAATGTGGAACTAGACTAAATGTTGTAAACATAACATAATCAACATCAATAATTAACTGCACAAATAATAGGGAGAACATAAACAATATGCTAATATTTAGATCTTTATATTGGATTAGATACTAGTGGAGAATATTCCAATATAAATAATGGATTCAATATGGATTTAATTCTATTTTAGTGTCTAATTATACATGTGCCAAAACCTTAAAGAATGTGCTAAATTACGCCCATGTATTCACATGATTTATATTGCCTTAAAGAGGAATTCTTGATTTGTAATTGAATCATGATGTCAGTAATTATCAATTCAGCAAAAATATTAGTTGGGATGGAAGGCTATTGAATGTCTATCATAAAATTGACACAAACTACTTATCTCAAAGGGACAATTAAAAAATAATGTTGTTTTGTTGTGATTTTATTGCAAAATGTTTTTGATGAGCTAGAGTCTAAATGTAATGAATAGTGATGAGATATAATAACACAATCTTGTGTTTTTTTTGTTTGGAGGTAAATAACTTGAAATTGAGTCCCATTTATTGTGTGAAGATTGATTATCCCTAAATCAATATAATTGGGTGTGTGGGAAATTATAATCCCCAATTACATATTTGACATATTAATTCAACAATTGCAAAAGGGGGGTTGATGGAGCTCCAATTTGGTATGATTTGAGTGCACGAAGTTTGATTAAACCTAATCATGCACGAGTCATTTAGGGATTATCCTAAATCACAAAGTGAATGAACAAAATTAAGATAATTGGTTCATGGAGAAGGATTGGGGATAATGAAACCTTGATTTGGCATGATAAGGTTTGTGGAGTTTGCACATCTTCATTCAACACAATAATTTTTTTAATGTAATAGGAGAATGATGCCTCAATTTGTCATGATAAGGTATATGGAGCTTGACTATCTTCACTCAACATACTCAATAAAATTTAATGTAATAGTTCATTAGGAGTTTGATTGGCTCTCATTGAATTCCAATTGGATATGAATAAAGGTAGATGAGGCTTTATTAAATCCAATCATGCATTGCTTAAACCAATTTAATGTAGCTAGTTCTTTTGGCACACAATAAAGGCTAGATGAAGCCTAGTTTGAAATGATTGAGTTTGTGGGGCTTAATTAGTCCTAGTCATGCACATAACGAACTAATTTGGTTGAATTCATGCGTGAGGATAATTGGGATTTAATTGGACATGATTTTGTGTGTGAGGATGTATTCTACATACTCATTAGGGGCTTAATTTATTATAATTAGAAGTACACTCATACTCAATGAACCAACTCAGTGTAATTGATTTATTTTTTGTTGACTACCCTAACTATTATTGCGCTCATAGGTTGTAATCAATGTCTTCAATTCATTGGTGTAAGGCTAATAAGATAAGATTATGCAAGTGAGGGATTACTGGATATGAATAGATGTGCAAGGCTTTATTAACTCAAATTTAATATGGTTGCGCTCTTGAACTCAATAACCCCAATTAAGTATTTGATGTAATTGATTGAAGTTCTTGATTAGTGCCAGTTAATCACTAATTAGACAAGATTATGTGTGCACTTGATGAAAATGTTAAATGCAATTGGTACATTAGGTACATGATTATAACTAAATGAGCCTCAACTTTTTATTATTGTGTACACATGGCTTGTTCCAAATTGAGGATAATCAGTTGGTTGAGTGAGTTTATATTGGATATTATGAGATTTACACTTCATTATATACTTCAAAGAATGAAACAACTCCTTTTTACACTTGATTTTTATTAGATTTACATTAATCATGATGTAAACTTGATGCAAATTCTTGTCATTAGGGTATCATTAGGTATAGGAAAGCCTATCATAAATGTGATGTGAATTTTAAAAGGTTTATCTTTAACTTGTCATAAATTCACATCAAGTCTATGATAGACCTTGTCTTAAACATTTAAAATAGAAATACTCGGAAAGAGCTCATGCTTGCGACCTCTCTCTTCACTACCCTCTATCCTATACACATTTATTTTGCATTGTGTTATGAAAAATAGATGTGTAGAATACAATTATGAAATTTTAGAACTAAGGGTGAATAATGCAACGATAAAAAAATATCACATGTGTGGTCTAAGAGGGATAAATTTTATGTAGTGGAGAGGTGGAGCTATTTTGAGTTTTTCCTTTTATAAATTTTAAAGTAATTGAAAACATAGTTTTAAGATTTATTTTGAATTCAAAAATGTTTCTAAAATTGAGGATCTAGAATTTTTAGAAATTGGGATAATAGGTTTTATAAAATTTTGAGGGGATTTACATGAAATTGAATTAAGGGTTTAGGGTTATTAAAATTAGGATTTTCTAGGGAAAAATTGTGAGATATAAGTTTATGTAAAATTGTTAGATTATTTCTTGGAAATAAATGCAAAAATCAATAAAATAGCACATCACTTCGAGGGGGTGATCTTCAATAATAAAAAATAATTATGAATTTAATATTCAAAATTATGACAGTTTGGGAGAGCCTTCTCTTCCTTATTTATAGACATAAACATGTAGGGACACACCCTTCATCTTAATTAAGTTGGCTTAAGAAAATAGCTAAAACTAATAAATGAAAATATTAAGTTCTTAACTTAATTACATTTAGGAAGACATAATATTAGGCACATACTATACCCATCCCCTTCAGAAAAGTATTATCCTCAATGCTTAAAAAATCTAGATGCTTTTGTATGAATTATTCATCATCTTCACCTCAAATTCCTCCACTTGATTAGGAATTTAGTGATGACTACGTTTCAGAGCCAATTCACTCATTGCTCAATGATTGCCTCAGGTTTTGAAATGAACTTTCCTTCTTCATCTAAATCAAGCTATTTTGATTGGATTGGAATATTGTTACCTATTACTTTCTTCAAACAAGAGTCATGGATAATAAGATAAATTTTGGAAGAGGGTGGAAGTCCAATTTATAAGCTACACTTCCTATTTGATGGAGGACCTTATAAGGACCATAAAATTTGGGTGCAAGCTTGATGTTGTGCTGCTTAAGTGACATTTATTTGTATGGTTGTAACTAAAAAAATACCCAATATGCCTCTTCAATGCCTATCAATACTTGATTCGCTTGTTCTTTCATACTCTTCGAGCCAAATTTAAATTCTCCTTAAAGATTTATAACATTTCTTGTTGGTATTGAATATGATCCTCTAGTAAATGAGCTTTGGGATGAGATTGTAAATAAGTAGTAGATGGTAGGTCATATTTACTACCGTGTGAAATGATGTGTTATACCACCACTCTACTAGTGAAAGCCATTGGATCATTGTGCCTATTTGTTGGAAGAAAAATAATGTAAATATCTTTCCAAATATTTATTCACATTTTTAATTTGGTCATCTGATTATGGATGATAAGATGAACTATGCACTAGTTTTATGCCCCATATTATAAATGAGTCTGTTTAGAGGATGCTAGTGAAGATAGGGCCATGATCATTCACAATGATTTGGCGAGCACCATGAAGTTTTTGTACTTTTTTTGAATGAATACTTTTTCCACAATACTAACTTGAATGAGGGAGTCCACAAATGTGCATACTTAGTGAGTTTATTCACAACAACCATATCAATATTATGTCTTTGACAACTTAGTAATGAATTACATTGTTATTTCGTCCCAACATTTTTTTGGAATGCCTAATGGTTGTAAGAAGATTTGTGTTGGCATATCAAATGTTTATAAACAATTTTATTTACACCCCCATTAATAACTTTTCAAAAGAAATGGAAAATAATGGAGCATCCTGCTCTCACTTTCGTTAGCTGTTTGAACGACTCTCCTGCCCGCGTACCCCTTGCAAGTCCCTTTGCGTCTACAGTTGTTGCCTCTGGGCCTTCCCCTTCTCTTTCCTGTGATGTGCTGCTGTGCGTTGTTTCTCTTGTCAACCCTAGCTGTCTTGGCTCTGTTCCTAGGTTTGATTCAAACCTTTCTCCTAGTGTTGTGGCCGTCGGCTCTACCCCTCATATGGTGCTTGCTTTCAACGGCTTTTCCCCTCCTTTAGTTCCTACAACTTCTGTGGGTGTTCATAGTTTTTCTCAAGCTGGCAAGTCTAGTCTTGCTCACTCTCTTTGTGTGTCTCACTCTCGTCTATGTTCCAAATTGTTCTTGGTGGTGCTTTGTGGTGTGGATGTGGTTGAAAATGAGGAGTTCTATCAACATCAAAGTTTGGTGTGCATATTTTCCAACATTTGGCCTTCTCTTCTCAACTTGCACAAGTTGGTGTTGGATTCTTGAAGGCCCCTTGTGGGTAGTAAAATTGAGCTTTTCCCTTGTGTTAAATTTTTTTCATTGCTTCCATTGCCTCTTTTGAGGATAGAAACTTGGTGTTGGGTAAGCTATGGGATTGTGTAGAGCACTCTCTCTTGATCAAACCTTGGACAACCTCCTTTAACCCCCTTATTGAACCACTGCATGTGCGTTTGATGTGGGTTATAATTTTGAATCTCCCACACCATTTTAGGAGGATTCTTGTTATGAGGCTATTGGCAACCCTTATCAATCATTTTTTAAAGGTTGATGATTCTACTTCCTATATGGGGTATACTTTTTCTCACATTCTAGTGGATTACGACATCTCCAAGCCTCTTCATGGGGATGTGGTTTTGATGGTTGGTAATAGACCTTAGTTTCCATCACTTGATTATGAAGGCCTCCCTTTTAGATATCATTGTTGCTTTGTAACTGGTCACTTGGATTCAAATTGCTCCATCTTGCACCACAAAGGCCTTGCTACTTGGTGGAGGAACGTTGTTGGTGACCACTTGATTGTCCACACTCCTGAATCTTTGACAAATGTCTCCTCTCAAGATTTTGAGCATCTTTATCCTGAGGTGGATTTGGTGTGTCCTGTTGACCCTACATAGGCTCTTCCTACTTCATGCTCTCCTATTTTTCCAATGACTTTTTCTAAACTCTAGTCTTCTCTTGTCCTTCTATTCCCCCTTTGAGCAGTCCTCCTGAGGGAGTGTCTCCTCCTACTTCTCCTTGCAGTGGGAACTTGGATGATGACATTGCTTGGACCATTGTTCGTAGGAGGGAAAGTGTTTCTTCTACCTCTTCCCATTCTCATTCTTGTGTCGTGACTGATAAGTCAATTATTTAGGGTTAGGACCCTTGTTTCTCGCTTTGCTTTGATTCTTTGCTCTAATCAAAAGCATTGTTGGTCTTTGGATGGTTTTCCCAATCTCATTGCTGGTGAGACTCATCTTGCTTGCCTTTAAGTATATTTTTGTAACGGGCATGGGCCCTTTTCCTTGGTTTATGGGTGATCCCACAATAGTGGGTTGCACTTTTTGGCCAAACTTGACATTGAAATGAACATTTTGAACTAAAACTTCACTTTCAAACACCTATAATTGCTATACCGTGAAGAATTTGAAGATGATGCAAACTAGTGATTTGTGAGATTTTTTCTATAGATTCTAAATATATATTTTAAAATTTTTTTGGAATCAAATTGCATTTCTTTTTCTATCGCCTTCAATAACTAGTTTTTAACAGTAAACACCATTTTTAAAGAGTGATGTGTACTATAAGCCACATAACCATTTTTCTATGAAGGATAAAATTCTAGTTTTTTCGAATTTAGATTTGTAACTACAATATCTAGATGATGCATTTGGTTTCATAATGTTTTATTGAATATTTTTTTAATTAAGTTTTGAAGTCAAACGAATTATAATTTATACATTGTTTGCTCAACAGATGAAGTAACTGGTAGAGTAAGTTGGAGGAATTTTTCCCAAACATAGATAACATTGAGAATTATGTTTTAGTCATCCAAACAAAGAAGTGGAATAGGGAAAGATAACTGGGGATAATGTTGAAGCTATGTTGCAGATGTTGTGCAAATGTTGAAGAGGTTGCATAAGTTCGGGTCTCAGACCTCAGGCTTACTGTATATCGCTTGCTGATGAAAGAAGGTGTTAGGAGTTAGTCATTTTCAACTATACCTGCAAGGTTTCAGGCATCGGGCCTCAGTCATACCTCTTACTGAGTCTCTCATTGATATGAAGAAAAATCCGTTAAGTTCAAAGTATTTCAAACTTCAAACTTTGGGAGTATAGCTTACCTTGGTGTTCATAGAGTAGATGTTGTGCAAGTGTTGAAGAGGTTGCAGAAGTTCGGGTCTCATACCTCAATCTTACCATATATTGCTTGTTGAAGAAGGAAGGTGTTAGGAGTTAGTCATTTTTGACTCTACCTGCAAGGTTTCAGGCATCAGGCCTCAGTCATACCTCTTATCAAGTCCCTCAGTGATATGAAGAAACATCCTCTAAGTCTGAAGTATTTTAGACTTCGGACTTCGGGAATACAACTTACCATGGTGTTCGTAGAAGGAAGTTTGGAGGAACTCCGCCACTTGAAAATGTTTCGAGCATTGCGATTTTGTAGCTCATTGAAAGAATGGAAAGCGGCAAGGTGGAAGAGTGAACTCCGACATCCACTAAGCTCTTTGTTCTTCGGTGTTTTAGAGGTTTGGATGCTGGTTTGCGATAAATGTGAAAGGTGATAGATGGTAGAGGGTATGGTCGAAGGCCGAACCTTGATAGGTATGGAAAAGCCTTAGACTTAAGTGTTCTTCGGTGTTTTAGAGGTTTGGATGCTGGTCTGCGATAAATGTGAAAGGTGATAGATTGTAGTGGGTAAGGCCGAAGGCCGAACCCCAATAGGTATGGAAAAGCCTCAGACTTAAGTGTTTAAACTTACTTGTCAAATACTACAATGCACTCCAAGCATAAGGAAAGGGGAATGAGAGACCTCCGACCCCTGAAAAGAAAAAAGGAAGGCTATGAATGTTGATTTCGGGCATCGTGATGTCAGCGGATAATTTTATAGTAAATTTTGTAGTTTGAAGGTGTGTTTGTTGGTTGTTTCACTTAAGCTCTACATGGTATGAAGAAGAAGGGATCATCGATCCCCAACAACTGATAGGAGAGACAAGTGGCAACTTACCATTTTGTAATTAGGCCCTCTTGGGCACTTTTGTAATTAATTACTATTTTATTAATATAATATATAGGCTATTAGCCTTTTGCCAAAAAAAATAATAATTTAGACATAGGTGTACTATTAAGAGTATAACTTTTTTTTTTTATGTATTGAAAATCAATTTTCTTTGTTGGAATAAGGAAATCAATACCTAGAGGACATTTAACTTTTATAATTTTTTTTCTATTTTCCTATTTTTTTCATATGTGTGAAACAAAGACCTTGATGTTCATTGAAAAAACTACATTCACAAGAAATAAAAAATAAATATAATAATAAAATTAAATATATTTAAAATTATACTTTTTGGGAAGCTTATAATAAGGACTACATACTTACAAAACATAAATTTTAAATGAATTCATTTGATCCTCCAAAAAATAAATCAAAAGTGGTTTTTTATCACATTTTGATAGGTGTAGAGGAGACTCCATTATAGGTATGGTTTAAAAATAGCGGGGTTCTATCCAAGGGGGTTTGATCAAACCCTCTTCAATTAAAATCCTTTAAATGGAACCTTTCAAGGCTTAAATCATTATATTTTCTAAAAATATGTGATTTTAGGAAAAAATTAGGATGTTCGAAAAAGTGTAACCCATTATTGTAGCAACACCCTTACCTAATCAAAACTTTTCAAAAGAAATATTTATTTATACGATGATAGGTCTTTGAAAACCTTCAATTTCTTATTGGTGAGTCATTAATTTAAGATAATATGCTAGCTTTAAACTAAGATTTTTTACACAAAGAGAGTCTATCTTTGTACAATAAGGAGCCTCCTTTTTAAAGATACTTATCTAAAGAAGATGGGCCCCTTTGGAGTTTTTTAATTAGATTCTTTGTTGGAGGATAATTTTTCTACTCTTCTTGTACAACTTTTACCCAGGTAGGTTGTAATAAAGAAATAACAATTTTTTTCTTCCTCTACTTCTTGTTTGGAAACAACATCAATTGGTCTTTAAAAACCTTGAATGTCCTCTTTTGGAAAATCATGTATTTGAGATAATTTAAGCTAACTTTCAACTATGAATTTTTGCACAAAGAGAGCATATCTTTGTACCATAAGGAGTCTCCTTTCCAAAGATACTTATCTAAAGAGAATGGGTCCTATTGAATTTGTTGAATGAGATTCTTTGTTGGAGGATCATGTTGCTACTCTTCTCATGCAACTTCTACCCATTCAGGTTCTAATAAATAAATGACATAAATTTTTGCTTCTTCTACTTCTTGTTGAGAAAGGGAATCAACTACAATATTCTGATTGCCTTTTTTGTAAATAATTTCAAAGTAATACCTTAGCATCTTGACAACCTATTTTTATTGCTCCTTTAAAGATTGCTATTGCTCCAAAAATATTTTTCTCACAATTTGTCTTGACTTTGAAATTCCTTTCCATTAGATATTAGTGCTATTATTTGGCTGTATGAAAGATGGCTAATACTTCTTTCTCATATGTGGGCCTTATCAAGTTCTTTCCTTTGTTTTTTTGACTCTTAAATGCTAAGAGACACCCTTCTTGAATCAATAATGCCCCAATATCGTGTCTAGATGCATTACGTTCTACCACAAATATCTTAAAGAAGTCTAGGTTAGCTACCATAGAAGTGGAAGTAAGATACTTTTTAGTTTTTGCTAAGATGTTTGGGTGGTTGGCTTCGACCATTAAAATGAATCCTTTTTCAATAAAATTGTTAAGGGTGTTGCTATACAAGCATAATTATGAATATTTTTTCTAAAGTATCTTGTTGACCCAAGAATCATCTCAAACCTTTGGTATTTTAAGGTTTTGGCCACTATTATACTATCAAAATCTTCTTAGGATCCACCTTAACACCTTCATGTGACAACTTGCCCTAATTATTCTACTTCTTTCACTCTAGAGACACATTTAGATTCCTTTGCATATATAGTTGACTATTTTCCAATACCTATAATATATTCTCTACATGTTGCGAATGTTCTTCTTATGTTTATTATAACTAAGGATGTCATACAAGATACCAACATAAAATGTAAAAGAAATGGATAGAACAATGAATTCATGAGGCTTTAAAAAGTTGAAAGGGAATTAGTGAGATCCAACAGTATAACTAGAAATTCATAATGACTCATGTTCTAAAGGAAATATTATGTACATCCTCCTTTGTTAGTTAAATTTGATAATAACTTGAATGGAAATCTAACTTAGTAAATAAAACTATACTGTTTGATTCATCTAATAATAGGAATAAGAGACTTATCTTTAATAACGAGCTTGTATAAATATTTTTAATTTGTGTGCATTCATCATGACTTATCCTTCTTTTTAACTATAACCATTGGAGTTGAATATTGTAGGAGGTGAGATATAGATCTTAGAACATGTTAGAGTCACTCAAGGACTCAAGCCTCCAAGACCATCTGCGAAAAACAACAACAACCTTCCACAAGAGGGAAAATCAAGAACATGAAATTGCAACAATGGATGCAAGATGTGGCCAATATGCAATAATCAATATTGTAATGATGTATTGGACTTACACAACTGAAATTGAGATTGAGATGATCAAATGTAACATATGAAGCCTTGCTTATATAGGCAAGGTGAGGAATAGGATTAGACAAGATCATGACAAGTGTCTAAGTAATCCTATCACATGAGATAACTAAGTCATAACAACCTAGGACACAAGCATTAAATAAATTCCAACTACATAAGGTAAGTGACAAATAATGCTTCTAGAAAGATTCTCCCCTAATTAATGCTATCTAGTGTAACATGCCCATTGTTCTACCCAAATATTTTACTATGTTTTTAACCTTAAGTAAATAAACTATGATGCCAACACTTAGCAATAAATTTTTTCTTTTCATA